>JAASFQ010000651.1:0-17037 GCA_023333845.1 Globisporangium polare | reverse complement strand
GAGAAGAAAGGCAGGGTTCTCTTTTACTTGGAGTTGTGTGTGTGATTTGAGATCGTAAATGACAGCTTCAACTTTGGATGGATGTAATTTACGAGATGGTGATGGCTTCTTTCCTCGACAATCAGCTATCACTCTCCTCAAACCAGCCACCACAAGCAGAGGTGCAACACAATGCGAAGACTCACGGTTCCTGGGACGCGCGCATGTCTTCGTACGGATACCGACCGTCGATCTGCAGGTTCGTGTCTGCGCAGGTGATCACAGCCTCTGGGCCGTAGCGCGTGGCGATCTCCTGGGCGGATTTAGACGCACAGAACGGTGTGCCAGCCAAGAAGATCTTGAACGCCTGCCTCTCGATCTGGTAGATCCACGCGGGCAGCTCCTGGAGTTGCGTGTTCTCAAGCGCGACGAGCTGCAGGTTGCTCAGAGTGCCGATGCTCTCAGGCAGCTTCGTGAGCGGCGTGTTGCTCAGCGACAGTTTGAAGAACCCGCACTCGCTACTCGTGATGTCTGGGAGCGTCGTGATGCTGTTGCCGACGAGAGACAAGTCGGAGATCTTCATGCGCGTGAGCACGGCTGGGAACTCGGTCAATGCAGTGTGCTCGATGAAGATGACGCCCACGTCCGCCCATTGAGAGTCTAGGTTGTCGGGCAAGGACGACAGGTTGCTGTGTGTGATCTCGATGTCGTCTAGATTGTATGGCAGTTCCTGAAGCAAGCCCTCGGGGATCGTGGTCATATTGACCCCAACCAGGCTCACGTACGTCAGCAACGGGTGCGCAGCTTGAGTGAGTGCAGACGCTTTGCTCCACGATACGAGACTCGAGTTCCAGATCTCGAAGCCGAAGAGACTGTGGAATTGCTGGATCGCAGTCGGGACGACCAGGTCGGGACAGTGCGAGATCACCAGCGCCGTCAATGCCTTCTTGTCGAGAAACGCGAGAAAGTCTTCGCTCGGACTTGTCGTGCCCTGGCGATAGCAGTTGTACTCGTACACAGAGCACGTGTACGAGGTCGAGAACCACGGGTGATAGAGAAGCTTGCATCCTGCGACGTGACCATAATTCGTGAGGAACGTTGCGAGCAGGTGGAGCACGGCGATGCAGAACCCCCAGGCGACGAATACATTGTGCACAAGTGCGACGTTGTGGTGCAAATGGCTACTGCGCAGTATCAGTTTCTGCTGGATGCTGGATGCGTGTGATGCCTTGCTCAGGTCTTGGACAGCCGGTGCGATCCCATGCAGCGCTGGACCATAGCTCGATTCTTCGTGGAGCGGATGCTGAAGTTTTCGCGACCGGAAAACTGCGTGTGGTGGCTGACTCGGAGTTGCGGCACCTCTCTGTGGTCGAAGTAGCCACTGGACGCTGCCCAAGCAACTGTAGATGCTCAGGTGCGGGAGGGTCTTCATTACCAAGTCGAACATACTTCGCGCGAAAATCTGACGAGTCTCCATCACCAGATTCACGAACTGCGAGATGTCGTAGAGAATCGTGACATCCATTGTAAACGCAGCCATGTCAAAGTGCTGAAAGTACGGGAAGACGACGATGAGTGGAAGTCCAATGCACGTCGCCATATCCAGAACTATGTCGACCACCACGCACAGCAGCCGCTGAAGCGCGATCGGGTGCTTGAAGACGTGATGCACCAGCGGCGTCGAGAACGAGTTCACCAGCACGACTCCCACGAAGTAGTGGTTGATCCACTCGCGAGCGATGAGCGTGCTTGAGCTGTGGACTTGAACGGTCTGGGATACCATCTCGGCGAACTCCCGGGCCAAGAACACTTCCTCGAAATGCAGGCTGTCGATGTGGAAGATCCGTTTCCAGTGGAACAACCGAGCCAGCATCCGCTTGAATCGCGTAAGTGCTTTCATGGTCCTCGATGTCGTCATGGTGGCTGTCTTGTCTTTTTTGCTTTGCCAGCGCCTGCAGAACGTGAGTTCTCTCGCCTTGATAGAGAGCACGACCATATTCGCAAGTTGGTAGGTGTGCCCCAGCAACAACACGTTTGCCGTCCACGCTGCGATTGAAAACAGCGACTGCGGCTTTGGGGTGATCAGCTGCGCGTAGTACTCCATCTCCGGGACTGCGAGCGCGCTGTTGAGCAGACTCAGCACGATCAAGAACGCGACGCACACGAGACGCACCACGACGACTGCGATCCACGCACACGCGAACTCGACGGGCGGGAGATACACGGCGATTGCATCGACCTGCGCCCGGGATCGAATTCGACTGGACGTGCGGCTGTTTGCACGCTCGTCGGCTCGGAAAGGCGCAACCGAAGTCATATTCTCAAATGTTTTTATGCAGGCGCAAAAGCGTCAAGGCGAGACGAGCAGTCCACGGACGGCTGATGAACACCCGCTTCGGAAATAGAATGATACTCGTATGAGGCGTCCAGGTAAGAACACGGCGACCAAAGGGCTGTGACGCTCCGCTGACAGCGAGTGAGTGCATCAGGCGCAGGCAATGATAGGCTGCTTTGTAGTTCATCGCGACTAATACGTGCAATACGCTTTTCTGTCCACTTTCGAGAAATCGGTCGGCAAGTTCGCCTCCTAGCGACCCCACTTGCGAGTGGACACCTGGGTATAGCGGAGTACGTGTGGATTCGGAGATCAACTCTCACGAGCTGGATCGCACCAAGCACCTTGACAACTGTGCGACTTCATGTCCGCGTTGGCTTCCATCAAAGTAGAGAGATGTGGAACTTCTACTCTATCTGCGTTGCTCTTGGGCGTTCTCCTCAATCTGTGGACGAGAATGCAGCTACCGAGGCGACACCGGAAGTTCCTGTCGGAGTTGTCGTTGTCGCAGCCCTGGTGCCACCGACTTTGACGGACACCTTTGCCACTTTGCAACGTGAAACAGCACCAGTTGCAGCCGCCTTGACTTCCTTCGTGTACGCCAACCCGTACGACGTCGGCGACCACATGTAGTTCTTACCAGCTCGAATGACAATTCCAGTCGTCGACGTATACGAAGTCTGGGTTCCAGTGAAGTCCGAACCCGCAGAAATCCGTACCCAGCGACGCGGAAGTCTGCATCGTCCGCGTGCACGAAGAGGTTGCCCGTGCCGTCGAGGAAGAGCGTGACCGCGTTGTCTGCGATCGGTCGCGCTGGTGTTGTCCACGACTGTGACATGCTTGCCATCGGAGGAGGAGGCGGTTCGTGGAGGTCGTCAAACTCATCGTCGGCGCCAGGTTGACCACCGTCGCTGTGTTGGCTGTGCTGTATATAATATGCAGCTAGTAGAGACTCTCAGCCACGTCGCCATTTGCCACCTGTCCCCCAGCTTTAAAAGCCCCGCGACGTTCTTCTCGGTCGTTGCTGGCATCAGCGAAGAACGAGCAAACGCCGAGAGAGCGCACCCAGGCTCAGTTTAACGCGAGGCCGAGAAGAACCACACTCGTTCAAAGCAGGCGATTCGACCAAAAGCCAACCTGATACGCAGGGGCATCCATATGGGCAGCGCACTGCGCTCAACACAAATCAGGGGCACAGGAGGTTTCAAAAGCGAGCCTCGATCTCCACTTGGGATTGGGACCAAGCGCAGTGATCCATAGAGCGCCACTCCACCTGCCGCTCGCTGGAAATTCCTCTGAACCCATTTTTGCTGGAGCCTCTCTGTTCAAGAATCAGAGCAGAAAACACTGCTCAGGGTCCAGCGCGAGTAGTGACCAGATCACTCGACGTGCCCTCTCCAATACGATCATATCTGTTATGAAAGGCTAGCGTGAAGCGTACGGCCCGCATCAATTCAAGCGACCTTCGCATAGCCTCTGCAAACAGGAGCTCGTTGCGATCCGATACACATCGGGCGGGCACTACTCGCGCTCGGCCCTGCATGTACCAGGTCTTCCGCCAGGCCTTCTCAAGGAGTCAAATCAGGTTCACAGCACTGCTCTCCAGCTGCGTCAGTTCCTGTTTCGCCCCTGATGTATCGCGTTCCCATCACCATTTCCGATAGAACACAGGCGAGTGAACTGAGTTCATCCATCGGATTTTTCTTCCTCCATGAGCTCTCTCTCTCTCCAAGCGCTTTCAACTGCAGTGCAGTGGAGCTCGCCAGTCCCGCTCAGTCACTGTTCAATTTGCGCTCTCGCCACCGCATCCCAAGCCAAGCTACCATGAAGTTCCTCGCCATCGCCGCCATCGCCGCCTTTGCCTCGGTCCAGGCCGCCGAGCAGTCCTCGATCCACGTGCGCGTGCACGCCGCCGGCGACGAACTCGTCAAGACCGGCAGCAACTACAACTACGTGGCCGAGTGGGGCCAGTGCCAGTACAACGGCGAGGCGAGCGAGCGCCCGTGCGCGCAGGGCCTCGTGTGTCGCCGCAACACGGACGCCAAGGGCGTCAAGACGCCGTACTACGGCCAGTGCCTGCGCAACCCGGGCATCATCTGGGGCCAGTGCGGCGGCCAGGGCTGGACGGGCGACTGCGTCGACGGCGCCAAGTGCGTGCGCTCGGGCGAGTTCTACGCGCAGTGCGTGCCAAAGTAAGCCACTTTGGTCGTCTCTTCTCCAAGCGCAACCGCCATGCAACCAGGCTAGCGTCTCCAATCGATAGTGAACCATCGATTTTGCATGCAACAACAGCCAAGTCGAAGCTGCTCGTGTCTCGATATCGATGCCAGCAAATAGATGTATTCATATTTGTAAACCCTTTTGACGTGTTTATTGTATTTAGCAATGACTTGCAACCAGCCCTCGCTGTCTGTGTTTGGACGTCGGCGACACCAGCCATCGCTCGGGCCTTCCGGCCATTTCGCCAGATGACGGAAGAAGAAGACCACAGCGGATATCAGTCCACGCGCGACGCCAAACAGTACAGGCGCTCACAGCCCTCCAAAGTGTACCTTTGCAAAACGCGTCCCCTGATTGTTCAGCTGGTTTCTACTGTCTGATTGCGAACTGGTTTCTAGTGTTCTCGCGCAGCTGGACACGAAGGCAGGCGAATTAACCCCTCGCTCTCCTCCCTTCCTTCCGTCCTTGCTTTTCCTTGCTGTTTGAGTGCTCGCTCACCAGAGTCCTCTCAGCTCTCAGTCGTTGACCAATGCGCACTCACCTCACCGCACCCCAAGTCCCCACCTCTTCTCAACCACGAAGCGCTTTTCGTTGCCGCGTTCGCCACCGTCCAGGCCATGGAGGAGTTCACCGTCCGCGTGCACGTCAACGACGACGATGAGCTCGTCAAGGCCGTCGGCAAGGACTAGCTGGCGTATGCCCCCGTTGCCGAGTGGGGCCAGTGCCAGTTCAACGGCGAAGCGAACGAGTGCCCGTGCGCCACCACAACACGGACGCCAAGGGCGTCAAGACGTCGTACTACGGCCAGTGTATCCGCAACCCGGCGGTCCTCAACGGGCGAGTTCTTCGCCACAGATGGCCGAGACCAAGAGTGATGGTCCAGGAATGCGGTTGGCGTGAAATGCAACCAGTGAGCACTTTTGTTTCTGCTTTGTGTGGTCAGCAGGAATGGACTAATTTCACTTCTAAGCAGTCCATCATTCTTTCGTTTTACGCATTCTCTCTCTCGGTATCACTAAAACTATAATGTAGGGTCGTGCAGTCGGATAGGGCGTCCTCATTCAGAGACAGAGAGAGATAGGAGGTGGCCCACAGCACTCTCTCTCCAAATTTATTTGACTTGGTTTCACGATGCTCACGATAAACAAAGGCTCGATTCGGCCGAGAGCTGTCGTCACCATAGTGAACGCAAGTGCGATGGCAGCAACAACAGTGTTGATTTTGTTGCGGCCATGGCGTTCAATGGCGCCGAGGACGCGAACGCGCGCCTGGGCGTGCGCGTGGAGCACCTGAGCGCCGACGCGCCGCCGAACGCGTTCCTCTTCCCGCGCAGCCTGCTGCACTTCCAGCGCGAGCGCATCGGCTTCTACCCCTTCCTGCCGGCCTACCCGCCCAACTTCCTCGAGTCCCAGCAGCCCAACCCGATCCTCGAGTCCTGCGCGGGCAAATTCTTCCTCTCGGCCGCCATGGGTGTGTGCATGCGTGTTGCTTTATAGCGAGTCATGTTGCAGTGTGTGCTGGACGGACAAGTGGCTAACGGTATATCTATATGTGCAGGCTACGGCATGGGCAACCTGTTCGGGCTCGTGCTCGGCAGCTACGAAGGCATCACGCCACCCGTGCCACTCCCCGGTCAGCGCGAACTCCCGAAAGTGCCATGGAGAGAATCGGTGCGTGCTGATGCATGCGTGTGACTGACTATGCTGTACGCTGCTCTATGATACTAACCATGCGTGTGTTTACTGCGAGTGCAGATGGTCGGCGCGTGGCGCGTTACCGGTGGCAAGATGCGGTATTGGGGCAACAACTTCCTCGTCATCTCCTGTACGTAGCTACTCGCTCATACAGTTGATCATTCTTATCACCAGTCACTTATCGACGTTATTGTCTGTGTATTGTAGCTATGTTTGCTGGCTTGGAGTGCGCTGCGGAGAAGGCGCGTGGTCGCCACGACGTGGGCAACGAGCTCGTCGCCGGTTGCGCGACTGGCGCTGCCTTGGCTGCTGGCCAGGGCATCCAGGTACACATGCAAAACTTTTCCCTTGAAGCAACGTGCTTACCATTAGCTGACGTGTGCTTTATCGTGTGCTGTTATTGTCCGTAACAGGCGCAATGCTTGGGCTGCGCGGGCTTTGCGGCGTTCTCGTACGCGATCCACAAGTTCACGGACGGCAAGTTCTAGCCATTGTGCCCAGCGATACAAAGAGCCATCCCCATAGAAACCGATCGATATGCCAACGCACGGAAGCATCATGTGCGCTTTGCTGTGGGTCTCAATATGTAATTTCCTTGCTTTACATTCGTTTTAGGGTATTGCTATCATGTTTTATTTTATTATCCAGTGGGGTTAATCGATGATGTGCATCAAGCTCAAGTAGCCATAGCGCCGCCGTCCACGAGCAAGTTCGTGCCGTGGATGTAGCGCGCGTCGTCCGAGACCAGAAAGAGCACTGCGTTCGCGACGTCCATGGCCTTTCCGGGCGCTTCCGCTGGGATCCGGTTGGTCGCGGCCGGCGCGAGGCAGTCGTCGCGGTTGATCGAGTCATCGATGAAGCCCGGGGCCACGGCGTTGCACACGATGCCGCTGGCCGCGTACTCGGCCGCGATCTGGCGCGTGAGCTGCACGACCACCGACTTGCTCACGCCAAAGGTGAAGTGGCCCTTGCGCGCCACCATGCCGTACATGGACGAGATGTTGACGATGCGCCCGCGGATCGCGCCGTTGTCCTGTGTGAGCATCTGCGTAATCGCGCGCTTGCAGCTCAGGAACACGGCCTTGGCTGACACGTTCATCGCGTCGTCCCACTCCTTGTCCGTGATCTCGTGCAGCGGCTTGCTCTTGCTGCCCGAGCCTTCGACGGGCGCCACGCAGTTGACCACAAAGTCAATGCGCTTGTGCTCCTTCACGACGTTCGTGTAGGCGCTGTCGACGAACGCGTAATCGTGCAGGTCGCCCTGCTGCAGCGTTGCCGGCGGCGCCCCCGCAAGCGCCGCAATCTGGTCCACGACGCTCTTCTGAGTTGCACCAGCGGCCGTCTTGGCGTCCAACACCACGAGTTTCGCGCCTTCCTTGGCAAGACGCACGGCGATCAGCTGGCCCAAGCCCGTGTTGCCACCGACGACCACGCCCACACGGTCCTTGAGACGCTCGCCCGCGACCGCACCCGTCTAAAGTCAGTAACGCAGCACACACATCACATCGTTAGCCCACAAAAGCGCATTTACGCCAGCATCACTACAGTATCACCGACACCACAATACACGTGCAGTACACACCACGGAAGCGACGGCCTGCTCGGCCCTGGCCGCGTTCTGCTCGTCGTTGAGCTTGAGCGCCCGGGCGATCTCCTGCGGCGTGAGCCCCTTCTTCTCGAGGAAGAGCAGGCGCTCGGAGAGCGGCGAGTCCTGCACCTTCGGGTGCTGCAGGAAGCGCACGCCCTGCGTCACGAGCTCCTCGCGGATCGCCATTCTGTGTAGTAGAGGGAGAGGGCGGCGAGAAGAAGGCGCTTGATGCGGCGCTCGCGTGGCAGATTCTGAAATGCTCAATCAGCTTCCCTCGCCTCTTGCTTCTTGCTTCATGTTGACGTGAATATTCACTCTTCAACTCGCTTCGCTGCGTATATAAGCGAGGATGGTTGGCAGACAAGTTGGAAGAAGTATACTCATACAAACCTAGCACGATTGGCAGCCATTCTGTTCAGTAAGATACTTTAACCCGTCACCGGGGTTGGCAATCGCGCTCGCTTTGAATGCGTCGACTTTCTCAAACTTGCTCGCCAGCAAAACCTTCCGCACCAGAACCCCGAGAATGCTGGTTTGGATTGGCGGTATGTGACGTGGTTTGAGCTGGAGTTTGTAGGCTCCTGGTATGAACCCAAGCCAAAAGGACGTAACCCATCTGGCTCGGATAAACGCAACGACGAACGCCATCCGTGATGCTCGTGCTGCTTTCCAGCAACGAGTCTTGGTCATGAGCAGTCGGTGGGTAATTTGGACAAATCGAACAGCTTTGGACAATCTGGACAATATGAACAGCAATGAAATTGAGCCCTTCGTTACCATTCAAAATGACACATTTGCATTCCGACAGGCACCAAGAGCTCTCGTCGCCTGCATCCAGCAGCTCTCCAGCTACCAACTACAGCAGCCTCCACCTACTACAAGAACACCATGCGCGTGCTGATCGGAGACGAGACCGGCCTGCTCAAGTCCGTAGAGCTCGAGAAGAACGAGCAGCATGTGATCTCGAGCCGCCTGGAGCCGCAGGCGCGCCAGCACGCCGTGCAGAGCATGTGCTGGTACGAGGACGAGAACCAGCTCGCCGGCTGCAAGGAGAACGTCGTGGTCGCGCGCGGCAACGGCGTCGTCGAGAGCTACTCGACTAGCCACGGGCGCACGTCCGCGACCTCGTCGCGCGATGCCAACTGGTCGTTCACAGCGCCAGCGGGCAAGTCGGTCGGCGTAGGCATGATCCAGAAGTTCGGCTCGGTCGTGCGCTGCACGGACAAGGGCGACGTGTTCGTGAAGAACACACTGAGCGATTCGGCCAAACCCGCGACGTTCAACGTCGGCCCCGACATCTTCCGCATGCGCATCGAGCCAAAGGAGCAGACGCACATCGCGGTCGGCGGCAAGGAGCGCGACCTGAGCATCTGGTCGCTCGAGAAGCAGGAGTCCGTGTTCAAGGCCAAGAACGTGACGCACGACACGCTCGACATGCGCGTGCCCGTGTGGGTCAAGGACATCCACTTTCTGTCGCAGGGTAGCAGCAACGGCTTCCGCGCGGTCGTCGGCACGGGCTACCAGCACGTGCGCATCTACGACACCAACACGAAGCGTCGCCCCGTGCAGGAGATCAAGTTTGGCGAGTACCCGGTGAATGCGATGTGCGTGTCCCCCGACGAGACGCGCGTGTACGTGGCCGACACGGCGGGCAACCTGGACATCCTGGACCTGCGAACGCTCAAGCACCTGGGCCGCTGCACCGGTCCCGTGGGTGCGATCCGCGACCTCGCGTGCCACCCGACGCTGCCGTACATCGCGGCCGTGGGCCTCGACCGCATGGTGCACGTGTTTAACGTCAACACGCGCAAGTACCAGCACATGGTGTACGTCAAGCAGCGGGTAAACACGGTGTTGTTCTGCGACGACGGACTCAAGGACATGCCCAAGCCTGCGGAGGAACCGTCGTCCAAGAAGCGCAAGACGGATGACGAGGACGACTTTGGCGGCCTGGATGACGAGGACGACGAGGAAGCCTACGAAGGTCTCGAGCTCAGCGACAACGAGTACGACAACGAAGAGGAGGAGGACGATGACGATGACGATGACGACGGCATGGAGCACGATGACGATGACGACGATGAGGACAGCGAGTAGAGCAGCGATAGCGCCAGGCATACTGCTGCGGTTGACAAGACGACAGACAGAGCGTGTGCTGATAGATTTATTATGGAATGGATGAAATAGACTAATACTAGACTTGCATGTTGAGCTCCATTACGGTTCGTTGTTTTTCATGGCCCTCGAGTCACCTGGCTATACGCTTCATGGCTTCTTACAGCCCTCCATAAGAGCATGTAGGCTGTGTATTCTCTTCCGCATCTCGTCCAGCTGTATGTCTTGCTCTCTATGATACGATGCGCTTGTGCAGTGCCTTGCCGCGGTGGTTGAACACGTGGAACTCGGGGCTCGAGATGACCGTCGACAGCGATCTGTTGTGCGGGCAATTCGATACAGAATGATCGCCATGGACAGCCGTGTTAGCTCACTCTGTGCATACTCGTATGGACTCTTTGATACAAGAGAACGCACCTGGCATGCAGCGCCTGGTTGGAGCGGATCGGCAGCACCTCGCCCGCCGTGATAAGCACGCCGACCAGACTGATCACAAACGACAGCACGAGCTCCACCACGACCTACACACACACACACAAGCGAAACAAAAGCACAGTAGTCAGCACCTCACACCGCATACCACCACCACCGTGCCATTATAGCAAACGCCTTGTACCTCGAACGGCGGCATCTTGGCGTCCGTCACCTCGGTCAGCTTGACATACTCAGCGTCTGCAGACAACAACAACAACAACAACAACAAGAGCGTCACGCCGCCGTTAGTTCAACACGCACACACAGTGTGACCCCACAGCAACAGACAGAAGGCATATGCACGTACACTGCACGGAGTAGTAGCCGGCGTGCAGCAGCAGCAGCGAGCCCACGGCGATCAGCAGCTTTCCCAGCATCGACATCTCTCTCTCTCTCTCTGCTTTGTTGTTCAAATGACCACGGACAAACAGAGGGGGCTTTTTGACTCCCTTGCGGGTAAACCTCTTCAACACGCGCCGATCGACTTCTATCTATAATGGACAGGTAAAATAGCACCCTCTCTTAGCAAACGAGCATACATTTTCCCAGTCATTTTGTCAAGCCACATGTCGCCAATTTATGCCAAATGCCATGCTGCTGCATTTCTTCCAGCATTTCTCATCGCCAGCCACGCAAGCAACATGATGTTCTGGAAGAGCAGCAGCTCTGCGTCCTCCACGTCCAAAGCCAACAGCAGCAGCAGCTCCTCCTCTGCGCCTCTATCCGCACCTGGGGCCGCCGTCCCGACGTACATTCTCTCGGAGCAGCGCCGCAACGAGCTGCTGCTGGCGGCGCGCGCCAACCGCGTGTCGTGGATCGATGGCGTGGACGAGACGACAACGGACTCCAGTAGCTCCATCGGGTCTTCGAATGCGCTCCTCAGTGGCACTTCGCTACACGCTGTGGGCAAAGCGCGGGCTCTGGGCAAGCACGCCGGCACAAGCATCCCGGCGCCGTGCCAGCAGGCGCTCGAGGCTGTCGCGACGGACCTGCACGAATTCTTCGGTACATTGGACACGCTCAAGAGCAAGATCATCCCCAACAGCCTCATCGACGACGACTCGACACGCGTACGAGGACCGCAGGCACAGGCGAGCAATAGCAGTGATGTAGGAGCCGATGGGAAGCCCACGGTGGTGGCGTACCGCACGATCTTCCAGGACCTGTACGAGAACGAGGCGCTACTGGCCAAGTGGCAGCGCACGCAGGGCCACGAGATCTCGTCGCCCGTGCGCAGGAAGCGCATGACGGGTGACGACAGGGAGATGGTGTTCCTGCTGGCGTTCCGAGAGCTCATCTCGATACTGAAGAACCCAAAGGCTGCTGAGCTCGTGTACCAGATCCAATCGTTCGTCAAAAAATTCGACACATGGGACCTGAAGCTCATGTTGCGCCAGCGGGCGGCGCGCGAAAGGCCGGGCGGGTCCGTTCAGGCGTTCGTCGAGAAGCTCGTGCAGCAGCTGCGCCGCAACGACAAGCTCCTGGACTTCATCGAGGACAGCCAGCAGGTGGGCAACAACGACGACGATCAAGTGCTTATGGCGACCGAGTACCTCTGTGGCAGTGACGAGTGGAGCGAAGACCTGCTGCGTGAAGTGCTGGAGGCCTTCCTCATGGAGAAAGTGTACGTGAAGGCTCTGACGCCGTCTTCACAGAGCGCGAACGAGGACCGCGTGCTGTTCAACCGGCTGCAGTCGCTCGCGTTCGTGGAGTTCAAGCACCTGGATTTGCCGACACCGGAGACCGAGGAGCTCAAGCAAAAGTGGCATCACCTGGTGCTCCAGCTGAAGCAGATGCCGCTATTCATGTCGCCCAGACGCAAGATGGACTGCGTGCTGCGCGTGTGTCAGGACCTGACGAAGCTGCTCGCGAGCCAGAAAGGCGATGGGAAGTTCCCGTCGGCCGATGAGTTCCTACCAGGGCTCATCTACCTGCTACTCAAGGCGAACCCGAAGGAGCTCAAGCGCAACCTGAACTTCATTCTAGAGTACCGTAACCCGGGCAAACTGGTGTCCGAGCCTGGGTACTTCTTCACGCACTTGGTGTCCAGCGTCGCGTTTTTAGAGCAAGTGAACGGCTCGCTGCTCACAATCTCGCCCGAGGAGTTTGAAGAGGGGCTGAGACGGAGCAAGCAGCAGATTCTGGTGGAGATTGAGACCAGTCCGACAGTGGTGGGCAAGGCATCGGATGATGGTGACGGTCACGACAAGGAAAACAACAAGAGAGAGAATGCGCAGGCCCGGCCGAAATCGCAGAACCCAGCGCTGCCGAGTGTCCTCGAAGTGCGCGCGAGACGCCTGGCGATGATGGCGAAGTTGGCAAGTTTGAAGTAGAGACGTGTGCGGTGGCACAGCGACAGAGTGGAGGACCAGCATAGCGAGGATGCAATTGAGAAGTCGACTTGGTGATCGAGACGACCTGTGGGTGCACACAGTCTGAAGCAGTTTGAACCAGCAAGCAGGAAGGGGCAGCTGAGGGGTGGCGGTGATGGCAGGTACAACCTCGTTGGATCTCGAGAAAGGCCGACAAACGAACGAATGAACCAGAGCACATTGGCGGATTTCTTATTCGCATGGCGTTCTTGTGGTGGCTCCAGCCCAGCATACGCCGACACTCATTCAGCAATTCGCAGATTGGCGAATACACGGACGGTGAACAAGAGGAACAAGCCAGTCAGCTTCAACAGCAACACACGTGAAAGCACTCTCCAGATGCGGTTCGTCAAGCTCAAGACCCAGCGACGTCACGCAGAGTGCGGTGGTCGTAGCAAGCCTGTCACGCCACCATCTCCTCAAGCACAGCAGCAGCAGAGTTACCTCCAGCGCATGTGCAACCAGTTGGCGAGTCTCCGTGAGTCGTATACCGCACGCCATTTACACAAGGATAACACCAGCAACACGAAGACGCAGGCGGACAACCGACTCGCTACAGTCCATCGAGACGAGCTGGGCAGCATCGACGAAGACGTCGTGTACCGTCTTGGGAACCACGACTCGGACTTCCACGCGGCATCTCAGCAGCACAACCAGCAGCCCAAGTCCAGCATGACTCATGACGACACCAGCGATCCAGCCCGAGCCATGAAAGGACAACCCTTGTTTACGTGGGGCGAGGCGAAAAGCCGCATCCAGCATACGACGACGATGCTGCGCGACGTTTGCGTGACCAAGAGCAGCGCGTTGCTCTCCACCGCCTGGCGCGTGGTCCCTCACAGCAAACAGCGTGTGCACCGATGTTCTTCGTCCTCTGGAGCCGACACGCCGCCGCCCAAGCGCTCGAGCAAGGAGCAGCAGTGCGAGCAGTGGCTCATGACCGCCGGCCGCGAGAGCGAGATCAGCATCTGCATGTCCTACTACAGCTCGCGCTCGCTCTCGGACGCCGCGAACACCGACTTGGAGGCCGACTACCAGCAGACGCTCCAGATGACGACGACAGCGTGGCGACACCGGCGAGCCAGCAGCGGAGCCAGTTGCACCAGCAGTAGAGGTAGAGCGCTGAGCGAGAATGAGAGCGATCCGTTCAGGCGCCGGTGCTCGTCCGGCGACAGCTACATGAGCACCGAGCGCGGCTCCATTGTCGTCTACCGTAACGTGATAAGCGGTGGTGACCGAAGCGATGATGAAACGAAAGATGACAACGACGACGATTTCGGCGAGGAGACGATTCGCGAGTCGCTCTTTCTGCGCGACGGCAAGGCTAACACGATCCGCAACGAGTGGTTCTAGCCGAGCGTCACGCCATCGCCACCAGTAACGACATGAATGAATGCTTCTCAATTGATATGACGAACACGTGGGAGCGATCGATCGCTATCTCTCCACTCATTCTCATTCTTCCGCTTCGTGATGAGATCAAGTGGCGATCATGAAGCGTCGCGAGGGGACGAGGACATGGAGGCGAGTGGACGTGTGTGTGTGTGTGTGTGTGTGTGGCTCGAGATGCACACAGGCACGCTCGCGAGTGTTTCCCAACTATCTGTCCCCACACGCGCGTGGGTGGATGTGGAGGACCTGTGGACGGCGGGTGCTCAACTCATTCACGCGCACTTGGATCTTTCCACTTCTTCTGGAAGCGCATGCATACTCGCCTGTTCAATATCTAGCGAGCCTTGTTTTCCCACTCTATAATTGGCTGGAAATCGAATGTAGTTAACTTGATTGGCTAATAATGGAGTGAGTACGGGATTGCGCTTCCACATTCCCACGAAAGAAACCTTCGGGAAGAATCGGCACTCTCGTCTCACCTCCGACCAGCCTCCTCCGCCCCCGTTCATTGCGCACACAGAGAGCTCCGTAAGAGAAGAAGCAAGAGACGATGAACCTCCCAGCGCTGTTGCACCCGTCGGCGCGCCGCAGCGTCTTCTCGCTGAGCGCCCAGCGCATCGCGTTCGGCACGAGCGCCACCAGCGACGGCGCCAGTCCAGCAACACTACCAACAGCAGCGGCTGTGCGGCCACGCCCAAGGCGTCGTCGGCGTCCGCAGTCCAAAAACTGCAAGACCCAGCGCAGACAGCAGCAGCAGGTCGGCAAGCTTTTACCCGAGCCGCCATCAGCGCAGGATTCACACCGCCGCACAGCAGCAGAAGGCGGCGAGCATGAGCAGGCTCAAACCGCGCTCGAGACGGACCTGGAGCGCATGCGACGCGAGATCGCGGCGCTCGACCGGCGACTCACACTCCTCGACTCGGTGTCGCTCGTGTCGCGGCAGAACACGCAGTCCGCGGCGCTGCAGATGATGGAGCGGTACCACCAGTTCACGTGCCACGGCTTCGCGATGATCGACTCGCCCACGACTCGCTTCATGCGCTCGCTGTTCGTCGAAGACGTGCGCTGCCCAGACTTCACGGGCCTGCACGTGTTCATGCAGCAGTGGGAGCAGTTATCAATGTACCACGCGAGCCTGAGCGTCGAGACGAAGGGACTCGACGTGCTGTCCACTGAGACGCTCGCCGGCGGCCGCTACAGCGACGACGTGTACGTGATCAAGAGCTTCGGCACGACGACGTGCCGCATCTCGCGCAAGACGATCGAGTGCATCTTCCCGCACGTGCTGCACGACGAGTCGCTCGTGCAGTGGCTCATCGGCAAGCAGTACGCGTTCTCGTACACGCTCGTGGTGCACGTGAACTCGGAAGGCCGCATCTTCCAGCTCGAGTCGAAAGTCGACCTCACCTCGGCGCTGCTGGATCTGCTGCACGACCCGTTCGTGACGCTCAAGCTGGTGGAGGCGTCCACGATGACGAGCGCCGGCAACCTGCAGCTGCACAACAGCGGCGTGCGCGAGGCGCAGAACACGATCGAGAACGGCTTCTTGTGAAGAAATAGGCAAATTGGCTCTGAGGTGGGAAAATGAGCGAGTGGTGGTGGTGGGCTGGAGAATGGAGAGGCTGTCGTCTGTGTGTGATGACGGCTGCTGTGGGAGGGAATGAGTGTGAAGGAATGAAGGGATGGACCTTGAAGAGCACGCGCAAAGTGGTCAATGGTGTAGAAGGAGAGCATGTTTTTAGATTTATTTGTCAGATAAGTTGGTGCTTTCGTTCACTCGCCACTTGAAGCTGTCAAAGCACCTCTCGCAGAATACCTCTACCAAGTTTCCCCCCGCCCAACAGCAGAAAGAGGACGTCAGGGTTGTTGAGCGAGGCAGACTATCCTGTCAGGGAGGTTCTTGTAAATCGCGTCTAGAGGCAAAATGGACGTGGCTCGCCTCCTGCGAATCGCTCGGCACAAGTCCATGCACCACGTGCTGACCTTGACCCTCACCGTCGATTGCTGCCGTGAGCTGAGTCCTACGTAGCGTTGACTTGGTCGGAGGACACGTTCCTTGGGCACCAGAGTTCGCATCATGAGCATTACCTTGGTGGGATCGTCCCCTCAACGCCTTCAGCACCAGCGAGTTTCTGCTCGGACATCGGTCCAGCAGTTCCCGACACCCTTGCGCGTGTCGCCGACCGAGTCGACGAGCACTTGAGTGATGCCTTGGTTTCGCATTTTCGCAGTCAGGAAGGTGATCCAAGCGCCCGGCTTCAATCTCGACGCCCGCGTCAGCGTTCATTTGGAGCCAACGGACCGGACAAGCTGTCTGCCTGGACACGCAGAGGCGAACCGCATACACTATCCTTGCACTTACGATCGCGGGCATCGGCGGGCGCTTGTCAGGTGATTGGAGGCTTTGCGCTTCAGCAACTCCCTGCACATCTGCCTCTCGGAATTCCAAATGGCTGACTGATGTGGTGCGAAAGTGTCGTAATACGACAATCACTCCCCCTCATCGATTGCGACACCTCAATATATCAAAACCCGGTGAGTGTCTGTATTGATCCTATTGGCGCGATATCAGCCTTCTCAACGCATTATGCATAGTATTAACATACGCTACCTTGCTCTGTGATCGTTAGCTCAGATTGCGCACCACTTCAACGACCCAGCTCACCTCGTCCGCCCTTTTCGATCTTGCCAATGCTCCAATCATTCATTCCTCAACTCGCCAGCCCGCCAGCAACCACCCACCAGCCACACCACAACGCCATGGACACCAAGAAGATCGTGCTCGTCACCGGCGGCAACACGGGTCTGGGCTTCGAGTGCTGCCTCGCGCTCGCCAAGCAGCCCAACATGCACGTGATCCTCGCCAGT
>JAASFQ010000650.1:0-17041 GCA_023333845.1 Globisporangium polare | reverse complement strand
TCGTGGCGCAGAAGAGCTTGGTCGGCGCCATCGTTCCCTCTCGATCCAAAATGGGGATTTTTGAGAATGGCGTTGGCAAATGATTTGCTTGAAATAAAATATATTGATCGATACAAACGATAAAGCTCACTGAATGGAGAGCGCAAAAAGTATCTTGTTATCTTGTCCAATGTGCTCGCATTTGTTCCCGCCAAAAAGCAAACACGATGAACCAGAACGACTTCCGCGCGCTGCTGAGCGCCAAGACGAGCGGCAATGGCGGCCGCGGCAAGAGCAGCAGCTCTGGCGATAGTTCAGGACGCGGAGGTGGCGGAGGCTTCGGTGGCAAGCGCAACATGACCGAGTCGGACCTGGAGGAGATCCGCCGGCTGTCCAAGAAGCCCAAGAAGAAAGGAGGCAAGAAGTCCGGCAAAGGCAAAGACAAGGCCGGTGATGACGACGACGCGGACGGCACGACTAGCAGCAAAGGCAAGGGAGCTGCGTCGACGTACCGCGACCGCGCTGCCGAGCGGCGACAGGGAGTCAACTCGGACATGATCGACGCGGAGGAGTTTTCGCACTTTGACGCCGAGCAGACCAAGTTCCTCGGCGGCGACATGGAGCACACGCACCTCGTCAAGGGGCTCGACTTTGCGCTCCTGTCGCAGCTCAAGCGTGAGAAGGAGAAGCTACAGCAGGCCATGAGCGCGCAGCGTCAGCAGAACAAGAGCCAGCACGGCCCAGGCAGGCGCGTTGATGAAGCGGACACGAGAGCGTCGTCATCAGCATTCTCCGAGAAGCTCGCGTTCAAGTCACGCGTGGGGCGCTTGGTGTACTTCCACGCCGTGCAGAGCAGCGCCGTGTCGTCGACGCTGGTGTCGTCACGCGTGTCCGAGCACTTCCTTCCTGGAAGGATGTACTACACATTCAGCCTGAACGCCAACGAGATCGAGAGCGTGCCCGTGATTGTGCAGCGCAGCAAAGACGACTGTCCCGAGCCGGACGACGTCGTGAGCGGCATGGTGAGCGAGCTCGTGATCTCGAAAGTGGGCGACGCGCTACGCAACATGAGCAAGCGGCATGGCGGCGGTGCTGGTGTGAAGAAGCTGCGCAAGAAGAAGAAGCACAGTGCGGTTGCTGGTGATGGCGAGGATGAAGATGATGAAGACATGCAAGCAGCGCCAAAGTCCGGCGAAGCATTAGACGACAAGGCCACAGCTGAAGCCCAGGTGGATAGCGACGAGGAGGACATCTTTCCGGAGGTTGGCGAGTACGTCCCCATCCACGCGCGCGCAGAAGAGGAAGAAGAAGGGAAGGAATCCAGTCAGAGCCACTCCGAGAGCAAACTCTCTGGGTACTTTAGCAACCTGAGCGCGTCGATCAGCGCGGCCGAGCAAGCCGAGAAGAAGCGCGAGGAGGAGGCCGAGCACGCGTGGAAGCAGACGATCCGGAAAGTCGTGGCGACGCAGTCGCAAGCAGAACGCGAGAAGAAAGAGCGTGAGCGATTGGCAAGAGAAGCTCAAGGTGGAGCTCAGGTCGACGAATACTCGGAGTGCTATCCCGAATACCAGGCTGCCGCAGCTCTTGATAGTGAGGACGAGGAGGAGAAACCCCGCAAGGGCGTCGACAAGGACGACGACGTGTCTGCAGAGGACGCTGCGACCGAGAAGACGCGGCGCCGGAAGCAGAAGCAGGGCAACAAGCTGCAGAACGACCTCGAGAAGATCAACAAGGTATGTGGGAGTTTGGATCTATGAGGCTTGACTTGTTGTGATTGAAGGAGCCAACTGACGCTGAGCTTGTGGTGTTGTCACGCACGTAGATCCTCGAGACCAAGAAGTAGCCTATAGGTATAGTAGCTAGAGCATTGAGTGGATTCGACTGTTCTATCACCCCCGAGATCGACCAACGCGCCGTGCAGTGAGCAAGGCAGTGCTCCACTCTCTGAGGAGTTCATCACCAGATCTCGACGATGTTGAAAATGGTGCTCTCACACAAAAGCGTTACCGATTGACGGGGTGTTGGAATTGGAGTGTGGAGACATGAGCAAAGCTTCCCATTTGAAATCCGTTTGCTGAAAGATGATTTGGGGTGGGTGCTATTCATTCTGACAGGCTATTCGTATTCGAAGTCTTGTTTGCGCGGTTCGCGGTTCACTCGGACCGGTCCGCGCCGCAAATGCTTCTCTTTCAGTCCATTGGTTGTCATGGCTTGCAGGGTCGAGAGGCAAGCTGACCCTTATTTGAGTGTGTCTGCGCAAGTGTACCCCTATTCGGCGTCACATACGCTAGACGAGTCAAATGCTTTGATCTGTGCCATCTCACCCGAGTTTACACCCCGTTTTGGACCCCACGATCCACTTAATCCGGGCTGCGGTCTGAGCAATGGCTCGGGCTTGCTCGCGCCTTTGTTGGGCGTGCTTGCGTTGCGCTTTGGTTCGGCTCGCTCGGTGATCATATTTTTTGAGTGGTGTGCCTGGTACTAACCAACAACTGCATAAAGGTGCGTGCGCGTGTTG
Organism: Globisporangium polare; assembly: GCA_023333845.1. NCBI lineage: Eukaryota > Oomycota > Peronosporomycetes > Pythiales > Pythiaceae > Globisporangium > Globisporangium polare. Next base: position 14,544 of record JAASFQ010000650.1, on the reverse strand, counting down.
CCTGCGTCTCTCTCGCGATTGGCGGCAAACGGCGGTCGTGGTGCAGCTACATGGATGAACAAGGGAGAGAAAGAGAGAGAGGGATGAGTGCAGCGAGAGGGGACGCGTGGGGTGGCGCCAGCAAGCAGATAAACAGCAGCAGCGCAGACAGGTGACGCCATCGAATACCAGCCAGCCAGTCAATTGATGCAGCTCCGCAGCTTCTCGTGGTGGATGGAGAATCCGATCGTGGGCTGCAATAGCTACGTGCGCGCCACGCAGCATCTTCTCTTCCTCCTCCTCCCCCCCTCTCTTCCATGATCGCCACAAGCCCCCCAGCCGCTATTGCTGTGCCAATTGCAATGCGACGTGTGGTAATGATCAGTTTTGTGACTGATGATCTGTTTGTTCCCCCCTCTCGGTTGTGTATGGACCATTCCAGGAAAATGGCTGACGAAATTGCTCTCGCTCGTGAACGCCTTCGCGCCAAGTTCGGCGACGTCCGCACCGGCGGCAAGGGCACGGTGCGCCGAAAGTACAAGGCGCCGCACAAGGTGACCGCCGCGGACGACAAGAAGCTCGACGCGGTGCTCAAGAAGCTCGGCACGACCCCGATCCCGGCGGTGGAGGAGGTGAACCTCTTCAAGGCTGACGGCCAGGTCATCCACTTCGTCGCGCCAAAGGTGCAGGCCGCGATCTCTGCGAACACGTTCGCGGTCACGGGCCACAGCTCGACCAAGTCGCTCCAGGAGCTGCTGCCGGGCATTATCAACCAGCTCGGCCCGGACAACCTCGCCAACCTCAAGCAGATCGCCGAGTCGTACACCGCCGCCCAGAAGGCCGCGCGCGCCGCCGCCGGTGAGGAAGACGACGACGACGTCCCAGACCTCGTCGACAACTTCGAGGACGTGAGCCAGCAGGATTAAGCAAGCAAGCAGTGCGTGCGCCTGTGCGCCAGTCGCAACAGCCAGCAGCCAGCAGCCAGCGTGGTCGTTGATGTGTTATACTAGCTAGTCGGATTGCCTTCCTCTCGTGCCCATCAGTCGCCGCTGCGTGTGAACGCAGGTGGATGGCGTGGACATGGGGCGTAACACGTTTCTTTAACAAAGGAAGACAACCAAGTACGAACTGGTACTCCAGGCATCTCAAAAACACAAACCCACTCACATGCATGTGCGCTTGCTCGCGTTGCTTGTATATTTACATTTGCGTAGTTGCATTTGCGTGGTTTGCATGGCTGAGTCCAGCAGCAAGGGCTTGTTCACAACATGCTGGGGGCCACAAGACATTGTTCAATGAGGCGGCAGCATCACGTTCCTCCTCACCTCTTGCACCAACATCAACAACAAACCAGCCACGGAAAGATCGCGCAAGCTCGCCAGCCATCACAGTTCTTGTGCAGTGAGCTGCTCGCCAAGGCGAAGCCGCATACTGTGGCAATTGTGTTCCATCAGTGGCGTGACGTCACCACAATCCACACCTCAGGGAAGCTGAAGAATGACATGATTCAAGAGGTCAACGCCACGTCTAAATTGAACTGCCTGGGAAAGGTGTTATCGATTCACTTGCTGCTTTCCGTATCCATTCAACCTCCTTCTGTACATCTCTCTGTGCGTCTTCTCTGGGTCTCTAAAGTACGTTGGCAATCAAGCGTGCTGCTGCGTTTATTCCTTGATGGTCACGATCGCCTTCTTGAAATCCTTCTCCTTGTACACGTGCTTGCCCCGGAACGCGCGCTTAAATTTACCTACCGACACCATCCCAACCGACATTCGCACATTAGCACAGCAGCTCTACACACACACCTCTCGCACGCATACACGCAAATGCAGCATATCAAGCGCACACACCTTCATAGTTCATCGTGTTGACCTTGACGACCGGGAGGCCGTAGACCTTGGTCAGGTACTCTTTGATGTCGTGCTTGGTGTAGTTGGGCTCGACGCGGAAGACGTACTGGTTGTCGCGCAGGCGCGTGCGCGCGTTCTTGCCCATGAACGTGATCGCCATGTTGGGGAATTTCAAGACGTTCCACACCATCGTAGCTCGCTCGCGTCGCGTCACTTCCTGCTCGTGCTTTGCGCTTCTTTCTTCCTTTCTCCACTGCGGCTTTTTTCAATGGCGAGAGCCAACGGCTCAAATGCGACTATTTCCCGCCAATCACAGCTCCCAAAACTCATTATATGGAGTATTCTTGATTTTGGCCAATGAGAGCGGTTTGTAGCTCCTCGCATTTCTGTTGCGGATATCGAGCCAAGAAAGCAAGATGGCGCGGCCAGGCAAGAGCTTCGAGTGCGTGCTGCAGGGCGAAGTGGTGCGTCCAGGGCCGCGCGTGTAGGAAGCTAAATGGCTGTATGCGCATCTCCTGATAGCGCCGATCGTGTTTGTGTATCGCTCTGTGTGTGCTGGTGGATAGAACTTCAAACACTTCCCGACGTTCGTCGAGCGTCTGCGCGGGCTGTGCGGCGAAAGCGTCGTCAAGGTAACCAAGAGTCCGCGTGGCTTTCATTGCGCTTCACGCTGCTCGCGTATGCGTGGGCGGCTAGCTAATGGCCGTGTTGTTGCCGTGCTTGTTGTGCGTGACTGCGCTGTTGAGCAGGAGGAAATCGCGTACAAGGAGTACGTGTACAACTTTGACGACAAGTGCCCCCAGTACATCCAAGGTACCGCTTATCGCAATATGGCTTCGCTACCGCATACGCGCAAGGCATCTACTAATACGGAGAGCTGATGTGCGTATGTATGCGGTGATATTACAGGAGTGCCTCACTATGAAGTGCGCGCGCGTCACGTGTTCTCGGGCTCGACGACGTTCCAGGGCGAGCCCGTGGAAATGCCGCTCGAAGGCGGTCAGAAGTGGTTAGTCCCTGTCGTCTCGCTGCCAACATAGCGCATTGTGGTTAGTATCTTGGACTCACGGTATGGCTGCGTTCGTCACTGTATTATATAGGGAGCTGAGGTACATAGGCCGCTGGGAGAGGAAGAAGATGTCGGAGCAGGTCGGCAGCATGGCGCTCGGCGTCCCGTTCCGCAGTCAGATCGCTGTCTCTGTGAGCCAGAACGTGCGGCCGTTCCTCAACACGCTGGGCTTCCGGTACGCCTTCATTTGATCATTGGCTGTGTGGGTCATCAGCTCAAGATGGTCGCTAACGCGTGAAGCTAACGTCCATACAGCCACAGCTACCGGTACATGCGCCTGGGCACGCGCTGGCAGCTGTCAAACGGCATCACTATCGAAGCCACGAGGATGAAAGCGGTACGCACGTTGTGATGCTAGTGTGTCGCTACATACTGTTCGTTGGTGCATTTGTGGAATGGGATTCTAGACCCTGCGTTCTAATCTAATTCGTTGCGCAGCTTGAGAACGAAGACGAGAAGGACGAGTACCGGCTCGTGGACCTCGAGAACCTGCGTGTCGAGGCGCTGCTCGTGGAGATCTTCGCGCTCACGACGGACGAGAAGATCGACGAGGCGTCGCAGAGGATCCGCCGATTCGCCGTGGACCTGGATCCGTATTTCATCGAGCGTCCGTCGGAAGGCAAGGAGATCCTGCACAGCACGGCGACGCTGGCAGCCGAGGTGCGCCGAAAGCGTCCGCGCCCGTAGGCTGCTGCTGGCAAGAGCTTTGGGATTATGCACTCGTACAACATGGACTCAGATGCTGAGAATGGTGCTCCACAACATTGTTGAGCTGTGCTTTTTTGAGTCTCAACTTCAGAAGCTACGACTCAGCCAGCCAGCAATATTAATACATACGAACTGCAATACCATGCGCGAGTCACACATGGTGGTGGATATATAAACGAACTATGGTGTCGTGACGCCAAGCTAGCAACCAGCCTTCACCTCTCAATTGCACTCGCAGCCTAAACCGCCCGTGTTCTCATAACCCAGCGGCGGAAAACTGGTCAGTCGGATGATATCGTCGTCTCGTCGCCGCTGGCCAGCAGCGCTATTGTCTTCAATGAGCTCTTTCCCAACAGCGCCATCTCCACCCTTTTCTGCTGCGAGCAGTAAGGCCGCATTCTTCTTCTCAATCGCAGCGCGGTGCTCTACGACCATCCGGTCGATCAGGCACTGGAAGGCCTCATCGACCGAGTCGCCGCTCTTCGCGGACGCGCGGAACCACTCGACGATCCCGTTCCTCGCGACGCACTTCTGCATATTCACGCCAATGTTGAGCGCGCCGACGATGTCTTCCAGCAGGTCGCTCTTGTTCGCGACCATGACCACGGGAATGCACTCTCCGCCGTTCAGGTCTCGCGCGCACGTGTCGATCTCGTTCTTCCACGTCTCGACTGCGTCGATGGTGTTCTCTCGCGTGATGTCGCACACGATGAGCGCACCTTTTGCTTCTCGGAAGTATGCACGCGTGAGCTTCGCGAAGCGGTCCTGACCGGCGATGTCCCAGAGCTGGAGACTGATCTTGAGCTGCTCGTCGTACTCGATGAGCTTCTCGACAAAGTCGGCGCCGATCGTGCTCACGTAGTTCTCCGAGAACTCCTTCGAGACGAACTGCCGGATCGTGCTGGTCTTCCCGCAGCGCGCATTGCCGACGATCAGCACTTTCATGATCACGGTCTCCTGGCGCGTACTGCCGCCCTCCGAGCTCGAGTCACTCGCGTCGTCACTACTGCCACCGCCCGAGCCGTCCGAGTAGTCCGAGTACTGCGCGAGCATGGCGTCGATCTCCTCTTTCGTAGGCCCACTCGTGTTCTCCAGCTCTGCGAGGCGAAGTCGCACCTCTTCAATGTCCATCTTCGAGTAGTCCTCGTCGTTGTACATGTTCATCGGCAACGGTTCTTTCTCGTCGATATTGTCGCCGTCCTCCTCGTCGTCACCTTCACCATCGCTGTCCTCGTACTCACCCCCGCTCAGACTACCAGCGCTGTCGTCCTCGTCGACCTCTTCTAGTGTACCACCACCACCTTCTGCACCGTCATCGCGTCGCTGCTCTGATCCACCATCGTGACCCGCACTCGCGTTCTCTCTCTGCTCGGCCATGGCGCGCGCCAGGTCGCTGTTCCTGTGCTCCAGCATCTGGCGCGAGCGGTCGGTGCCGGTCGCAGCCGCCGCGGCGGAGGCGGCTGCGTTGCTCGCGGGGAAGAGCGTGCTCGTGGCGTCGAACTTGCGCATATTGCGATGAGTGCGCCGTTGAAACTTGCTTGCTGGTGATGGATGGCGTTGCTCGGAAGTCGCTTCAGAAACGCCCTTTCACAGTGCGTGAACCCCGCCGCTCACTCAGCGTCAAAGGCAAGTTGACGACGGGGGAAGAAGAAGAAAAAAGGGCAACGCCTTTCGCGACCATCACTCCCTTTCGCCTCTTTCAAAAAGACATACTTCCGCACTTAAGAGGGGAGGCTGCTGCTGCGGACGTAACGACGACGCTGTTTGGCTCGTAAGTTCCCATCACGCCACATTCGGCAAGAACGAATTGTATCGGAGCAAAACAGCGAAAGTCGCGAAGACAGAGACAGCAAGACGCCCACTCAAGCATCACGACGATGGCGGACCGCGCGAGCCTGCTGGCGCTGCAGCTGAGCTGCCGCGGCAACGCCATGCGCGAGCGCATCTTGCGCGACCTCGTGTCCTTCGCAGAGGCGCGCGGTGAGCTGCAGCAGCTGCAGAGCCTGCCCAAGACGCCCAAGGGTGCGGCCATCGACTGGCTGCGGCTCTACGAGGAGGTCGTCGCGCGCGGCGGGTACCAGTTGGTGTCGCGCGAGCGGCGCTGGCCCGAGATCGTCGCCAAGCAGTGCATGGACATGGACATCATGCCGTACGCGCTCGCGCTCTACTACGAGCGGTACGATTGTACATACGTCTCTCTGTGTCGTGGAATAACTGAGCCGCTGTCTGACACCTTACTGTTCATGGAGAGCAGATACATGTACGCGTTTGAAGAGAAGCAGCTTTTTGGACGCGACCTGCCGGCCAGCATCACGAACAGCGCGACCCCAGCGAAGCGCGAGGCTGAGCATATCGCGACCGCGAATGAGCTCCAGGAGGCGCAGAACATGGGCGGCACGCCGCTGCCGCACGCGTCCAAGCGGCTCAAGGTGCAGCGCAGCACGCAGCCGAACCCGGACTTGGGTACGCTACACGGCATCGTGATGGCGCTGGACTCGAACATCCAAGCCGAGGTGCTGCGCGCGATCAACCTCCTGAGCGTGTTGTCGTTCGGTACCCCAAATGACGCGGAGAGCGACCTGCTGGTAGACAGCGTGCCTGGACTTCTCGACGCGCTCTACCGCCAGCTCCAGGAGTGCGCGCTGCTGCCACACCAGCTGCTCAAGCATGAGCTCGAGGACACACCCGCGCAGCGCGCGCGTCGTCGCCTGTTGAACGTGGCCGAGGACGTCGGGCAGAGGGAGCTGCTGGACGCGCGCGGCCTGCTGCTGCTCAACATCCTGCGCAACCTCTCGATGGTCGCGGAGAATGAGAGACTCATCGCGGACCACGAGGAGATCTGCGTGTTCTTGATCCTCGTACTGCGCACGATCGAGCAGCGTGTTGGCAACAACGAGGTCGGCGACCACGCACTCGACATTCTCTGCAACATCTCAAAGCGCATTGACTTTTTGTCGCTGCACCCGCCGGCGAAGCTCGAGACGTGGCACCCGCACCACCAGCTCTCGTCACATTTGTGGAAGAAGGAGAAGCTGTTGCCGCTGGAAGCTTTACTGCAGCAGCTCAAGCGCATGTTGCTGCAGCCGGAACTCAAGCGGTCCGTGCTGCTGCGTACCTGCGAGTTGTTCTGTAATGTGTGTCGTGACGTGTTAATCCGTCCGGGGCTCGCCGCGAGCGTGTCGCTCAAGGACCCAGCGCTTTTAAACCGCGTCGTCGGGCTGCTGGCGTGTGCGCGCCAGGACTTCGGCCCCGCCGGCTCGAGGAAGAAGCAGCAGGGCGGCATCCAGGTGGTCTACGAGGACTTTGACATGGACGATGACGATGACGACGACCAGGACGAGAACGACGGCGACGAGACCAGCAGGTGGCCCGCGCCGTGGGAGAGCGACGGGTACCCGTCGGGCGTGGGTATGGGCGTCGTGTACGTCAGTCCCGAGGGCAACCGCAACAACGTGAGCTCGCTGGGTGGGGGTGCGAGCGACGCGGACTCGAAGATCGACCACGAGGTGCGCGACGCGGCCCTCGAAGTCCTCTTCCGACTCTCTGACACAGACGACGCCGCTAAGGTATGTGTGCTCTTGCTGGGTTCTGTTTGCTTATGCGTCGGAGGCATTGTTGAAAGTTGGTTGTGCACTGTCAGCATTGTTAACTAACAATGTGTCCGTGGGAATGTGATTAGCTGCGCATGGCCAAGCACCCGAGCTGCCTCTATCGAGTGGCGTCCGTGCTCACGTCCTGCATCGGCCGCGTGCGTAGTTACTTGTCCATTCACTGGCAGCCTAGCCTGACCCATGTGTATCGCCATTAACCTGTGTGTTGTGGTTTTGTGCAGCCCGAGGCGTCGCGGATAGCGGTGGCGATCCTGTGCAACATCTCGATGAACCGCGACACGTTCGCGTACTTTCTGCCCATTGAGCGGGACCTCATCCTCGTGGCCTGCTCGGACCGCAGCGTCTCCGACATTCTCAACAACGTCGTCGCCGACGTCTACGGGATGCACTCGCTCTGATGAACTCACGACGACTTGTCCTGAGCGTTAGCAGCAATGTCGCCAAAACGAGATAATCTGAAAGAGGAGCATTGATGGGTACATTGGTTTTGTGTTTGTTTCTTGTTTCGTTGTTTTCTTGGTCGTGAATCGGAAATGACGGTCTTCAGCAGCCACACGTCCTTCTTGCGTATTCGTCGTCGTCTTTAGTGCCATAGGCACACATCGTAGGTCTCTCTCACGCCACCCAGCCTCTCGATTAGAAACCAAGGCCGGTGAGCCACTTCTTGATGTCGCCGACGTGGTCGCCAGCGACCTCGAGGCGGCCCGGGCGGATCGCCACCTCCTTTCCTAGGCACACCTTGGACATCTCGGTGCGCAGCTCCTCCTCGTCGCCGTTGAAGCGGCGCAGGATCGTGAGCACGCGCGTGCGGCCGTTGCGGTAGTCTCTGTACACGGGAAGCTGCAGGCCGAGCGCCGTGCGCTTCACGTAGAACGGCAGGTTCGGCAGCGGCTCCTCCGGCGCGGGCGACCAGCCGTTGAAGCTCACCTTCTCGGGCTCGTAGGTCGGCGCGTACTTGAGCGCCGGCACCTCGACCTCCACCTGCGGCTGGCGCTGCAGCGCGCGCAGGTTCGCCGGGTGGCGCGTCTTGCGGCGGATCTGGCGGTTCGAGGCCACGCGCTCGATGGCGTTCGCGCTCACCAACACGCGGCGGGAGAACATGACGGCGGTGGAGTGATCGTGCGCGTGCTTGCTGCTTCTTGCTCGACCGGAATGCTGTGGTTTGCTTTGCGCCGCTCGCTCGATTCGGGCCAGCCACCAGAGGATCATTTGAGCCAATCACAACGTCGCAAATCGCTTTTTTCGAGCAATCAAGCGCATAAAATGCAAATACACGTAAACGAAGCACGGGAATACCGTACTTTGCGTTGCTTGCCATAAATACGAGCGACCCGATTCGGATTGACATGTGGAGATACGCTTTTAAGGTGCGAAGAAGCAAATCAAGGTGCTTTGTTCGGGATCGCGTGCCTATTTCGCGACGTGCGAGACGCCGAACTCCGAGCGGTAGCCCTTGATGACAGGCAGGTACGCCGCGTTCGGGTCCGTGGCCGGCGCGGCCTCGAGGAACGCCACGAGGTTGTCCAGGTTGGCGATGCTGATCACCGGGATGCCGTACGCCTCCTTCACGCGGTCGATGGCCGAGCGCGTGTCCGAGACCGAGACCTTCTCCTGGCGGTCGAGCGAGATGCACACGCCCGAGACGACCGCGTTCGTGTGCTTGAGGATGTCCATGGCCTCGGTGATCGCCGTGCCAGCCGTGATCACGTCGTCGATGATCAGCACACTACATATACATACGCAACGTAGCAGGCACGTCAGATAGAGGACCATGAATTATAAACAGCACCAGACAGGTATTTGAACGCACCGCTTGCCGGTCATGTCGGCGCCCACGAGCACGCCACCCTCGCCGTGGTCCTTGGCCTCCTTGCGGTTGTACGCGAACGGCAGATCGACGTCATAGAGCTCCGCGTAAGCGATCGCGACGGCCGCCGAGAGCGTGATGCCCTTGTACGCCGGTCCGAAGAGCACGTCGAACTCGATGCCGCTCGCGCGGATCGCCTGCGCGTAGAACTTGCCCAGTTGGCCCAGTGCGCGGCCCGTGCGGAAGAGGCCGGCGTTGAAGAAGTACGGGCTCTGGCGCCCCGACTTGAGCGTGAAGTCGCCAAACTTGAGCACGCCGAACGAGAGCGCGAACTTGATGAACTCGCTCTCGCGCGAGCCAATGGCCACCGCAGATGAGGTACCAGCCACCACCTTGGTCCTGCGCACGGCGTTAATGGCGTCACGGAGCGACTCCGCCGCCTCCTTCGGGTTCGCCGCCTTCGAAATGCCGCGCGACACGGGCACGAGCATGCCGTAGCCGTCCGCAGAGAGACCCGCAAGCACGGCTTCTTCGAGGTTGCCGCCCTGCGCACCAATGCCCGGCGCCAAGATCCAGAGGTTGGGCGTCACGGCGCGCACGCGACGCAGCGCGTCCACGTCGGTGGCGCCGACGACGAGTCCGACGTTGTCTTCAGAGTTCCACTCGTCGCACTTGAGCGCGACTTCTTCAAAGAGCAGACGGGAGGACGACGAGGAACTGCTCGACACGCTCAGCGTCTGGAAGTCGTTCGCGCTCGGGTTGGACGTCTTGCAGAGCACGAAGCAGCCGCGCTCGGGACGGCCGCGGACGAACGGGTCGATCGAGTCCACGCCCATGTACGGCGCGAGCGTGATCGCGTGCGCCTCGAGCTGGTCGAAGGCCGACACGGCGTAGGCCGCCGCCGTCGTGCTGATGTCGCCGCGCTTGGCGTCCAGCAGCACGGGGATGCCCTTTGGCACCGCCTTGATCACGGCGTGCAGCGCCGTGACGCCCTCGGCGCCGAAGGCCTCGAAGAACGCCGAGTTGGGCTTGTACGCCGCCGCCACCGCGTGCGTCTGCTCGATCAGGCGCAGGCAGAACTGCTGCGCGGCCGCCGCCGTGGGCTCCGGCAGCTCCGACACGTGCGGGTCGAGCCCCACGCAGAGCAGCGAGTCGATGGCGTCCACGTGCGCGCGCAGCTGGGCGAAGAAGCTGTTGTTGCTCATGATGCTGATGCTGAAGTTGATGTTGAGGTCGCGTTCGTCGGTGCGCTCGTGGCCGCTGGTTTCGGAAATGACCGAGTCGAGCCAATAAATGGACAATGGGCTGCTGCTTCGTTTTGCTGAAGCGAATTCCAATCTAAGCTTGGGGGTTGTATTGGATGCTGACAGTTTTGAAAACGGGACACGAAGGACGAGCATGCTATCTCATGTGTGTGTGGGAGTGGGGGTCATCTTGAAGGAAGCCTCGAAATGACATGTGTCTGTATGTGTATGTAATATCACTTCATACCGGGCGCATTCTCTCTAATCAAACCATCAAGCTCTCTCTTTATAGCTCTCTGGGGCTTCGCGCTCTCTCCTTCCTGTCTGCGTCTCGATTCTGGCAGTTTGCTCACAAAACCCACAAATGCGATAGCTCCATGTCTGCCTCCTCTCTTCACATGCGCTGCATTTTACACCTGGTAGCCGCGCTTGGAGACGCCCGCGAGGCGGTCGACGACGTCGCTGACCACGGGCAGATTCAGCACGGAGCCGACCACGGGCGTCTGCCGCAAGAACGCCACGGCGACGGGGAAGAACGAGCCGAAGAGGTTGAGGAAGCCGAAGGTCTGGATGACCATGCCGATGATCGGCCAGCGCAGCATGACGAGCAAGATGCCGCCCAGAAAGCACACGATGCCGCGCCAGCGCTCCTTGCGTGTGAAGAAGCGGATCGTGCGCGTGAGTCCGATCGTGAGAGCGAGGCCGCAGAGGAAGAGCACGTCGCCGAGCGCCAGCAGCGCCGCGTCGAAGAAGAGCAGCACGCCCAGCAGCAGGAACGCGAAGCCGATGCCCAGCAGCAGCGTGCCGATCTTGCGGTTGTCGTCCAGCATCGTCTCTTGTATGTGTCTCGTCGATCGCCTGCCTGCCGGCTGGGGTTGGTTGGTTGTGTCACGGAGCCCTCGGCGGTGTCTCCTTGTCGTGTTGCCTCAATTTGCTTTGCTTTTGGGTGTTGCTTTCCCAGAAGACACACTCGGGGGGAAAAAGACGGCAAATGTGTTGGAGACGCTTCATTGGCTAAAATGGGGAGTCAGAGGAAGACTCATTGGTCAGAAAGTCGAGTACACAAATCTCCTCCAAGACGCAAGCCTGCAGCCAGAAAGCGCCATATTCTAGTCAAGACAAAACGTGTCTGTTGACTTTTTGTTTGACTTTTGTCACGTCACGTCAACGCCCCGAGCATTCAAGCCCGAGTTGCACGAACGCTCCAGAAGGCAACAACGCAAGGGATATATGCTGCACATGAACAAGAAGCCGCTGGGCGTTTAGCTAAATAGTCTACAACTTGGTTATTTGTTTTCTTATAATGCGCGCTCTCTGGCCGTCCGTCGTCCGAGGCAGCAAGTCCGCGCTCTCCCCACACAAAAAACAATGGCGCTAAATGCCCACATACGAGCATCAGCCCGCTCGCGTTCCCAAAAACGATCTCTCTCCCTGTCTGTCTAGTAGCTCTCGGATGAAGACGAGGACGACGACGTGGGAGACACCAGCGGCACACGAATTGCCCCCGCGCTCAGCGGCGACTCGTCCTCGTCCTGGCTCTCGTCGGTGGCCGTGTCCTCGTTGTCGGACTGGGACGCCGACGACGACGGCGTCGAGAGTGGGGACAAGGACGCGTCGACGAGCTTGACGCCGTCCGGCAGCAGGTGCGCCATGCGCATGGCCTTGGCCGTTAAATACCCCTGGCTGTGCTCGCCGCCCTTGATGATGACAGGCAGACGGCCCTCCACGACTATAGATAACTGGCTCAGCAACCGGATCTTGCGCGGGTTGTTGGTCAGCAGCCGGATCGACTTGATGCCGAGGTCCTTGAGAATCGCCTGCACGGGCTCGTACGAGCGGTAGTCGTCCTTGAACCCCAGCACGCGGTTCGCGTCCACGGTGTCGAGTCCTTTCTCCTGCATCGAGTACGCCTTGATCTTGTTCGCGAGCCCGATCCCGCGTCCTTCCTGCGGCATGTAGATCACCACGCCGCCGTGCTTCTTCGTGTACTCCTTGGCGAAATTCAGCTGCTCCTTGCAGTCGCACTTGAGCGACCCGAACACCTCGGACGTGAAGCACTGGTCGTGCACGCGCACAGGCACGCCCGACTTGCCCTTCACGTCCCCGGAGATCATCGCGATCGGCTCGCTCTCCCGCAGCGAGCCTTTCGAGCGGTACGCGCGCACGCGGAACACGCCCTCGGTCGTCGGCAGAAGCGTCTCGGCCACGAACTGCGTCTCGATGTCGTCTCCGAGGCACGTGAGCCCCGGCGCGTCTGGCCCCACGCCGTGCACGTCATCGTGCTCCAGCTCCAGCACGGCCTTCTTGGTCTTGAGACTGGCGTCGCGAGTCATGCTGCCTGTTGCAGAGCTCGTCGTTGGTTCTTATGCGGGACGGGCGCTACTGGTACACACGCACGCAGATCGCTTCCCTGCTGTGAGAGAGGGGGGGCAAATGCGCAAGTGGTGGTGGCCTTGAGCAGCGACAAGGAGCGTCGTCGTCGTCGTCGGGGGCCTGCCTGCGTGCGGATCGGACGGCCCTCTGTCTGGCGGCTCTGCTGCTGCTGGGAAAGTATAAGACTGCGCTCACGTTGGTTCCACCCAAAAGCGGGGTGGGCCACGCACTCCCTTCGATGCGTTTAGAGAGGCTATCCTATCTCGCAGAGATTACGTAGCCGAGACTCGTTTATGTGACCCTATTTTGGAACAGGCTCAAGCGAGTCAAGACGGATGATGCCAAGAGCCGCAGAGCCGCCGCAGAGAGAAAGAGAGAGAGAGCTTGGGACGACTTGCGCCTTTTGCGCGTCCGTCAAGGGGAGATCGGGGATGCGTTGTCTGGAGACGCAGATCGCCTTCTGCTTGACACCACCACACACCGCAGCAATCCAGCGCCAAGAGCTCGCCTCCAGTGGTTTCCGAAGAAGTGAAACGGCCGACTTCTTTGGGAGAGATGTAATTTGAGGAGAGTATGCATTTGAGCAGTGTTGAGACACGCACGTCCATAATCACGGCCGTGCCATTTTGATGATGACGCAGACATTCGTGACAATCACTCCAGCGCACGCTGATTGGCCCGAGCGCCGAGATCGCGTCAACTTTGAAGGGGGGGGACATTATTTAGTGCCCCCTCCCAAAGGGTGTTTCAGCCAATCCAGTGATGCAGAGTGTGTGTGTGGAGTTCCTGCCAATCATCAGACGCGTTGGCGTCCGATTGCGCTCCGAGCCAGAAATGCCGCCAACGCGTTGGAGCGACTTTTTGGCTCGGATTCCATTCCCAAGCAGGGGAAAAAGGCCAAGTTGAACCAGAGAAAACTATCTCGCATGGCAGACCGCGAAAAAGAGGAAGCGCGGCGCTCGAGGCCGACGCTGCGAGAGGAGACCGCTGTGCATGCAGGGCTCAGCCATGGCCCAGCTCGTATTCGTGGTCTATACGTTTTTAACGTACGCCCCCCAAATACCTGGTCGTGGGAGCAGTTGGCCAACGCGCTCCGGTGTGGGTGTCCCCGCCCAGGACTAACCACCGCCGACATGCTGTTCGTCGCTGTAACCATACACATGGACACCACGAGCCGCCGGACATCTGGACCAAGACCCGCTTGGCCACGCTGCTGTCCTTCGACCGCTCCACTTTGTCAATCCAGATGACGAAGTCCATGCTTGCCGCCACCCCAGCTCGCCAGCCCAACCGCGACCACAATGACCGCCACGACAAAGACCCTCTCGACGACAACGGTCTCGACCCCGACGACGAGGAGGACAACAGCCACGTCCACGACAACAACCGGCTCGACCAGGGCCCCGCGACTGCCACGACCACGATCCAACGCGGCCCCACCGTCGAAGAAACGCGCTATGAAAGGACACTACGCTTCCCAGATCGAGGCGTGTATGAGTGCTACGCCCGGCATGAGTTGTGTCACGAACGCCTTTGCCGGTTGAGGCATGGCGAAGACGACCCACTGGTTGATCTGTGTAAGATGATCAGGGCGGCGACACGCACTCTTGAGGTGTGCGTCTACTTGATATCACATCCAATGGTACGTGAGGTAACGTGTGAGAGAGAGAGAGAGAGAGAGAGTTGCATACTTGCTGCTTGCTAACACTATTATGATGTATATAGATCGCGGATGCGGTGATGTATGCGCACGAACAACGTGGAGTGGTCGTCCGATTTCCTACTGACCGCGGACAAGGTGGCCGAGCCGAGTCGAAGAAGGAGTCAAAGAACCAAGCCCCAGCGCTTCGGCGCGCCGGCGTGAAAGTCAAGTTCGCTTCGGGGATTATGCATAAGAAGACGT
>JAASFQ010000065.1:0-56797 GCA_023333845.1 Globisporangium polare | reverse complement strand
TGCCGTCTTGGCTCACAGAATCGAGGATTTATCTGCACGAGACGACTTTTTGCTTCAGTCAGCGATGTAGCTTGACTGTTTACTGTGTGTGTGTGTGGTGTTTTTCAGAACGAACTGTCGAAGAGCTCGTGGACGAGCGCGGTCTCGCGCAGCTGGAGCAGCAAGTGTCAGACACTCTCACGGCTCCTGCGTGCGTATTTGCTGAAGAGCCAGCCGCGCCTTCATACTCAACGCCCCCTCGCTCCTCCACAGACTTGTGAAGCAAGTACCCGCCATGTCGAAAGCAAAAACGTTGCCCAGTCATCTGGTAGGTAAGTGACTGTGTAACGTTTAGTAATTGGCAGCCTTGGCCAAGGGAATCAATCGGGTTGGCACGAACAGGCTCGGTGGTGACATTTTCTCTCGCATGGGAAGCACACTGCTGCGAGCTTTCGCTCACGCGTCGCGGTTGCTCTTATACACCCGCCACTGCGTGTCGAGCACCATGCAGATAGCGATTATGAGCGCAATGTCCACGTTGGGCGCGATCGTGAGCGTGTACACATCGTTGCTCGCGGACGCGTTCCCGCCAGGCGCCCACACTCTCGCGACCGGCTCCCGTTCCACGCTCGAGGCGTCCCTCCCTCTCCCGAGCCACAGGAACGCCTGGTGCAGGCGCCAGTTGCCCTCGACGCCCATGAAACAGCGCTCGCCGGTCGTCAGGTCCGCGAACGAGACCTGCAAGTCCGCAGTGTCAAGCCCCACTCCAGCCTGCATCTGTACCAGTTCGGGGTACGCATCGGTGTCGCCCAGCCGCACTCGGTGCTTGGACGAGAACGAAACCATCTTGATGTTGAGCACGCGCACTCTATTGTCAGCATCGCGCACGTCCACGAGCGTCGCGCGCGACGAGAAGGTCTTCGTCTCCTTGTAGAAGTAGACGACGTGCGTGATCGGCTCGCGCACAATGAAGCGCGAGCGGCTCACTGAGTCGCTCGTGACCTCGAGCTGCACGGGCGTGGGGCTGCAGTACTGCACGTCCACGGCGGCGGTCGGCAGTGGCTGCACCACGAGGGACTCGCCGAGCACGAGCGCCACGTGGCCCTGCGGTGGCGCGGAGTTCTGGTTGCCCATGGCTTATGGCTTGGCTTGTGGAGTGAAGTGAAGTGCGCACTTGCAGGGGTATTGGCGAATGGCGTGGTGGTAATGTTGAGAACGCCGTGTGGTGGCTCCAGAGGCAAGCACTTCAACCCTTCATGTTGCCAGAAGGAGCATTGCACGTGTCGCAATTGTATCCAAAATACGAGAAGCGTGGGTCTGGATAAGCGGGAACCCGACGAATCCCGAGCAGAAGATGGCCAGGTGTCGTTCTCTTCACGACGTGTTGCCTCGCCAGACCGCGATGGGATAGTCCTCCACGACTTGGGCATTCGCGAGTCTCCACAGCACAAGCATGCGCAAGTGTGCGGGCGCATGGCGAGCTCCGGCACTGCATGGCTCGAGGACACACTTCGAGGTGTTGGCATTTGCTATCTGGTTGTATCGGTTTTAACGAAGGGGTTCTCTTGTAGCTTCCAGATCTGTCTGGTTCGGTATTCGGCGGACTGTTGCCTTCTCGCTCATGTTTGTATCGGGTGAATGCTGGTTTTGACGTTTTCAGTGATTCTTCGGATAGTGAGCTTTTCCCGAAAAGAGGACGTGCGATTTTGTAGGTCAGTTTCTAGGTTCAGATGTGCGCCTCTCAGGAACTGTCAATTCAGCATTCTCGCAAGCAATGAGACCTCCAGCCGCCGCCGATGGATTGACGCCTCACGTCAACGCAAGACTCACCATACCTTTTTAAGGAGAGGAGCTCCAGCGACTTGGGAAGATCAACACTCCATTCCTTGGTTATCACTCCAGACCGACCTCGCTCCTTTTCTCTCTCTCTCTCTCAACCACTCATCTCCAGGTCCGGTCCCGCTGCAACGGCCCTTGACCGCCGAGGCTGAAAGCCGGGCCAGCAGCGCACTAACAGACCCCTCCTGCAAGCAGCGCTCTGCCTCGTCGCCTTATCCATCGTCGACACCGTCGACCTCCTGAATGTCAAGAGAAGCACCCTGGAGTCACGCTTATTGACGCACCTCCAGCACCTGCGCGGAGCCGAGATCTAGGGCCTGCAGCGTCGGCAAGATGGGGGCTCGACCGCCGTTCCGATGGAGCTAGACGGTGACTCGGCCGCCGCGCAGACATGCAGCCAGGAACGTGAGGTGCCGATGGTCGATTCGTACAGGCAAACGATCCGTTTTCCGAGCCGACCGCCTTCCCCGGAGTTCCTCGCAGGTACTTGCACCGCACGTGTCTGCAACCGCCCCCATACGCTCAGATCGCGGACGCCATGGTGACTGTCAAGAACCATCGTAAAGGAATGGTCCGAGTCATATCGGATATCAAGCGAGCGAACTGCATACGAAGAATCAGGCTCCGTGTCTGCGAGCGTGCGGAGTCCACGTCCGTTACGCGCCGACGGAAATGCACACGAAAATATGCATCATTGACGACCCCACGCTTCTCGCAGATATGCACTTGTTTGGCGTTCTATCTGACAACGCCGTCGGATGTGCTCACATGTGCGCAATGTTTCATCATTATGTGCGCGGGTCGACAGGCTCACTGAACTGGAGCCATACGGGCGTTGAGCAAAACACAGAAGTTTGGTATGTGCATGTCGGCGGTGAGATTGTAGCGAGCGACGCCCGCTTCTTCGGGTGCACATGGGAGCACCACACTATCGTCGCCCCTCGCATTGCTGCAGCGCAGACCAAAGCTGCTCTCGAGATCGTCGCTGGCGATTCCGGCTTTGACGAAGAGTCGGGGGAGTTTATTTGCACTTGGTTTCAAATATGACCAGCTGAGTTTCAAATTGATGATCGATACGAAGCGATGGCGGACAACCCGCTCGCGGAGAAGCGGCGGCTACGCGTACGTGACGTGCTGCTACGCCGCAAAGTGCTTCCGCTAAAGTAGCTGTGGTGACTGGGATGTATGAGCTGATGCCGTGTGACTGTGCTTGCTTGGGTATGTATGTGTAGAAATTAGAGAACCAGCGTCTGGAGGAAGAAGCGAAGCGCCGCCAGGAAGAGATCCGCCTGGCACAGGAGCAGGAGCGCCAGCGCATTGAGAGTGGCACGTATCGCTGTGCTTGGCAGAGTATAGCTGCGCTAGATCGCTTCTGTATGGTGCTGACTATGTGCTCTTCATTGCCTCTGTGTGGTGTTTCTCAGAACGAATCGCCGAAGAGCAGCGCAAGTTGCACGAGCGTGAGCTCATCCGGCTCAAGAAGCAGGCAGAGCTCGACCGCATCGCGCGGCTAGAGCGCCAGGAGCACGAGATCACGTCAGGCATCGAGGAGCAGCTGCGACTCGTCGGTGCGTTCTGCACGGGCGAGCTGGGGTCCGAAGCAGAAAAGGCTGCTGCTGGGCTCCCGTTGAGTGTTGCAGTGCTTTCACTCAGCGCGCTCGAGACGCCGATCGCCAATGTGCTGGAGAGCACGATCGTGTTCGTCGCAGACACTGCCGGTTTGCTGCATGCGTACTCGCTAAAGAGCCGCGGACTCCTGTTCAGCGCCTCGTTCGCGGGCTCCGACTTTGCACTCCAGAGCCCCAGTGCCATGGTGAGTGAGGAGCCCTGAATGTGCACGCACTGTGAAAGGCTCAATCAACAAAATGGGTGCCTGGTATTCATCGATATGTTGCTACTTGCTTTGCAGTGTATCACCAGATCCGCGCATTTGATTGGTACGCTCTCTGCACTATCTATCTTCTCTATAATCTCCAAGTCCTCTACCGGTGGTGCCTGTTGACAACTGACGCGTGCAGCGTGTGATCTGGAGCACAACGGCTGCGCGTTCATCGATCTGCGCGTGCTCTTCAAGCTCTATCACGGGTCTCCCGTCGACACCTGCTCTACCATCGCCAGTAGCTCAGGAGATCTCCAAACAGCACTCGACGGCTCAGCAGCGCTCGTGTGGGTCTACGGCAACGAGACCGGCGAGAGCGCCAGCGATCCGTTCGCGTCGCCACGCGGGATCGCGTTCGACGACACGTCCAATGAGTTCTTCGTGAGCGACCAGCTGCACCATCGTGTGAAAGTGTACCAGTTCTCGCCAGTTGCGCTCGCTGACCTGCTCAAGTCCACCCAGGGCTCTTCCCTCAGCCAGAAGCAGCAGCTGGCGCTCGTGAAGAAGACCAAGAGGTTCGCGCCGCCAGCGGTTTTCAGTCGCGCGTTTGGCTCCAAGGGCCACGGTCGAGGCCAGCTGCAGTGTCCAAGTGGGCTCGACGTCTCACACTATCACGTCGTCGTGTGTGACGTGGGAAACAGCCGACTTGCGGTCTTTGCCAAGCGAGGCAACTTTGTGCGCAGCATTGGTTCAAAAGGCTCGAGCGCGTGCGAGTTTTACGACCTCCGTGACGTCAAGCTCGTCAACGTGCGCAAGGTACGAGAGTCTCATTTGTTCACAGGCTCATGCGCGTGGGAAATTGGACATTGTCGTCGCCTAACACTGAGTGAGATTCCAACTGTCTGCTTGCATGCAGCGCGTCATCTCGCGCGGTCTTCAGCCTGACGAGAGCACGATCTCCAACGAGCAGTTTGAGATCGTAGTCGCAGACTTGGGCAACTTTCGCATTCAGGTGCTGAGTGAGAACGGCGAGTTCCTGCGACACCTGTCGCTATTGGGTAGCAACCAGCAGATCGCGTTCCAGCGCAACCAGCTCAACGCACTCCACACGACTCTGTTGCGTGAGTACGCGGCGCTGAAGAAGTTGTCACCACCGAGTCTCAGTGGCTCGAGCATGACGGATTTGTATGCGCTATCCACACGAATCCACGCGTCGTGTCCAGCGTTTGTGCGTATCACTGCAGCACAGAGTCAGTGGCGGGAGATCCGCTCGCGCTTCCACCACCCGCTGGCGATCACGTACGCGCCAGTGGAGCGCGAGCTGGTGTTCGTGGACCACGAGAACGCCAAGGTGTTCATCTACAACGCCGACGGCTCGCGATCGAAGTGGCTCAGGCTCTCACAAGAGCATGCAAGTGGCGTGTCGAGCGTCCATAGTATGCTGCAGCTCTCCGTCTCGCCTAAATCCGTCAACACGAGCACTGGCGGCAGTGAGTCTCAGGACCGACTGTACGTGAGTGACCCGCAGTCGCACCGCATCGCTGTCTTTGGCGCAAAGTCGCTCGAGCTGCTCTTCTTCATCGGCGCCTCGACATACGGTGACCAGAAGCGGTGCTCCCCCGGGTTTCTGCCAGGCGAGCTCCACCATCCGTCGTTCCTCACACACTTCACCAAGAGAACTGCAGACCTTAGCTGTACCACCACAACTCAGCAGCTCCTGGTCGTGAGCGACAGTGGGAACCACAGCATCTCGCTCTTTGACGCCTGGTCGGGGGCTTTTTGCGGACGAGTTGGACGCGGCTTTGGCCACTTAGACGGACACATGGACTCTCCGCAGGGCGTCACGGCCTCGGAAAACCGGTGGCTGTACGTCTGCGACCAGTGCAACCACCGCATCCAGGTCTTCGATCTGCTGGGAACTGGCGATGAAGGCGATGAGGATGGAGAAGATGGCTCTAAAGGCAGGTTTGTACGCGCGTTTGGCCGCTTGGGCCATGCCCCTGGCGAGTTCAGCTTCCCGACTGCAGTGGCGATCTGTCCGGCGCTCCCTCAAGTCGACCCGAAGTGCAACCTAGGCGCGCATCGCGAGGGCAAAGTGGTTGTGGGCGACACGGGCAACCATCGCGTGCAGGTGTTTCGAGCTGACGACACTTTCCAGTTGCTGTTGCTGCTGGACGTGCACCTCACACCCTTCGACCAGCCGCTAGTGGCCATGGGCGTATACGTCGATCCACGCAGTGGCTCGATCCTCATTACTGACGCTGCCAACCAGTGCGTGCTGGTCTTTCGTCGCGACGGTGTGTTCCTGGCTTCGTTTGGCTCGACGGTGGAACCGGAGAACCGCTTTGAACGGCCCATGAGCATTGCATTCTCAAGCACACCAAAGGCGAAGGCGGCCACAGAGAATTGTGAGGCTCTGAATGGCCAGCTGCTGATCGCGGACGCCGGGCGGAGCGACGTGTGCGTGTTTGAACTGCGTCAGGGGCTATAGAAATGGGTCAGCCAGAGTGGCTCAAATCATTTGCAATGCGAGGGACTCATTCACATTCCCACACTGGGGCTTTTACCTCACTCGTGTAGACTAATTTCACTCATCTCCACGTCGTGTCTAGTGCCGTCGTCATCGTCGTCGTCGTTGTTGTTGTCATGATCGGCGTCGCGACTCCCGCCACCCACTGCCTTACTGTTGTTGCTGTTCACAGTTTTGGCCCCAGAGCGCTTGGGAGTCCGCGTCGGGTTCGGAGATCCATCGGCGCTCAGCGACGTGTACTGATTCCGCCACCGTTTAAACAACACGGTGAGCACCACGATCGCAAGAATGGCGGCCGTCGCGACCACTGCGACCAGCACGACCGTGCCAAACACGCTGCTGCCACTGCTCTTGTCTGTTTCTGCGGCTGCGTCAAGAGTTCCATCACCACCACCGGCCGTTGTCGTGTTCTTATTGCTGGTACTCTGGGTGGACGAATCACACAGCGACGTGTACTCGAGCGGCGTCGTGAGGTTGAACTTGTCCTCGAGGCCCATGATGAACTTGAGCATCACGGGGAAGTTGGGCGTGCCCACGCCCGTCGCGGCATCCCACCCGCCCGCAGCACCGAAAGACTCATCGCAGATCACAGCGCCGCCCTTACGCGCACCGTTGTTGCCGATCACGACGTCGTTGAACGCAGACGGGTTCACCTCGGCCATGAAGTACAGCAGCGGGTTGATGAACCCCAGCGGGCTCTTGCCGGCGTTCAGTCGCGCATCGTTCCAGAGCGTCACCATCGCGCCGATCACGGGCGTCGACGCTGATGTGCCCGAGACAGACGTCACGTAGCCGTGGATGTACGTGTGGAAGGCCGCGCCTAGTGCCGAGATGTCCGGGTACGCTCGTCCCGTCTTGTTGAAGTACCCCGGGGACGTTGGGATGCGTCTTGTCTGGAGGTACCGCGTGACCGCCGCCTGCTGGTACGCTGGGATCGCGTAGACGTTCGAGAAGCCGCCGCCGCCCGTGACCATCCCACCCGTCTGGCCGCTGCAGACCACTTCCTCGTCCGTGCGGAAGAACTCTTTCGCAAAGTCGCCCGCATTCAGCTGCATCGTCGCGCCGACCGTCGTGATGTACGGGCTCGACGACGGCCACTGCGGCCCGGCCTTGAGGCACGTCTCGTTGCGTGGGAGCTTGGAGAATTCAGGGCGAAGTCCAGCGACACCGTCGTCGCCGCTTGCGACCAGCACCGTGATGCCACGCAGCCCCATCTTGATCAGCAGCGCGTCAAAGGTGCGCGCGTACTCTGGTGCGAGCCGGAAGACCTCTTCTTCGTCGTCGGAATAGCTGATCGAGACCACGAACGGCGGGTTGTCCATGTCGAGGATCTCCTGAACAAACTCGACAAAGGGCTCGTCCTGCACGGAGTACGGGTTGCTGCCGTTCATCGTCCACATGTACGTGGTCGCATTGCGCGCGACGCCCGTGATGTACTGGATGTCCAGCGACGCCTCGGTGCTCGCCTTCTCCGGGATGTTCGCGCGCGAGCCTTTCGCGATGACCGTGGGCACGGCCGAGCCAGGGAGGTAGTCTTTGTAGAACTTGGCCAGGTCGTCCGGGCTCCAGCTCTCCGTGTAGAACGACGGCACGCACTGCGTGTTGGCGGCGTTCGTGACCACGAGGTCGTGTGGGATATTGTAGCGATCGCGGATCTGCGCGAGCGTGCCTCCTGATGACTGTGCCTCTGCCGCGCGAGAGGGCGACATGGACGCGAGCGCACGCAGCCCCAGTGGATGCGCGTTTACGTTCACGAACGAGATGAGGCTGTGCAGGTGGCTGGGGATTGAAATCTCTTGCGCCGCACGCAGGATGCGCGAGGACGGCCGACCGCTCTCCTTGTGTTCATCAGAGAGGTACTCGTGCATCTCGGTCTGGAACAGGAGCTCGACGTTCTTGATCGGCATCGGGACCTGCAAAGTAAATAGCACATGCGCATGCACAAGAGGTTATAAGCTACGAACTCATGCGTGCATGGTATGTATAGATTTGAAGGACGTACCTTGAGGATGTTGGATGCGGACGAGAAGGCGCCAGCGCTGTCGACGAAGGGCCGCAGCCAGTCCTGCACCGCTTCGAGGGTCCCATCCGCCGGTCGAGATAGCTCGTTGGCTTCTTCACGACTCAGGTGCTGGCCATACCCTGTCGCTCTGTACACATAGTGTAATTAGCATCATTCCCTTGATAGAACCTCATCAGCGCACACGACCTCAATGCACACACACACAATGGGACAGAAAGCACGTCACGTACCGCGGGTCGGAAACGTGCCAGAGCTTCCTCTCAAGCGCGTCAAAGTCGCGCACGTGCAGGCCGATGGCAAGGTGGAACTCTGCGTCTGGGTCCGCGCGCACCTGCTTCGCGTACGAGTCGCTCAGAAAGCGCTGCTGATGCTGCGGAAGCGCGTCGCTCTCTCCCAACATCAGCCCCAGGAGCAGCAGGGGGAGGGAGGTGAGCGGAAGCAGCACGCGGATTGGAGAGGAGAGTCGAGAGACACGGGGCGTGTTGCTGCTGCTGGTGCTGCTGCAGGGTGCGCTGGTGAGAGAGCGCGCAAGCGCCCGCGTCGTCGCGGGTGCTCCCATTTTCGCTTGTTTGGCGACGTGTCAAGTGGCAGCAGCTCAACTGCAGCAACCAGCACGCCAACTCACCTGCATCAAAAAGGATTCACATGTTCATCTCATTTTCCGGACTACTTTTGCTATCGCGATCTCTTGAATGAGAAGATCCGCTAAGGTACGAAGGATGCTTGTCAGCAACACCAAAAGAGACGCGAGGGGAAGAAGCAGGCGATATGCTGCGAAGCGTGCCGTTCACGGCGCCGAAATGGGCGTCCGCGCTGCGCGACCCGCCGGCACAGAAGCTGCGCCTGGGCCACTTCCCGACGCCCATCTTCCCGTTCGCGCCACCGGGTCTGCCCGCGGGCGTGAAGATGTACATCAAGCGAGACGTACGACCCCCAAGTCATTTGGAGCTGGTTCGTCGCCTTGGACTCAGCTGGCTGAGTGTGTGTGTTGTTGTACTGTATGCGCAGGACTTTAGCGGCATGGAGACGTCAGGAAACAAGATCCGCAAGCTCGAGTTCCTCATGGCGGACGCGCTCGAGCAGAACGCGGACTGCATCGTCACGTGCGGCGGCGTCCAGAGCAACCACTGCCGCGCCACTGCCGCCGTCGCGCGCATGCTCGGGCTCGACTCGTACCTGCTGCTGCGCACCAACAAGCCCGACGAAGACCCGGGGCTCGTTGGCAACCTTTTGTTTGACAGGTACGACGGTGACCCGCTTAGTGTGTACTGCCAAGCAGGGCTCGCTAATGACTCGCTGATTATACTGCAGAATGGTAGATGCGACGCTCATCCAGATGTCGCGCCAGGAGTACGGCAGATACGGCAGCGAGGCGATGATCAAGGTATTGTGAA
This sequence comes from Globisporangium polare, assembly GCA_023333845.1. Lineage (NCBI taxonomy): Eukaryota > Oomycota > Peronosporomycetes > Pythiales > Pythiaceae > Globisporangium > Globisporangium polare. Next base: position 47,213 of record JAASFQ010000065.1, on the reverse strand, counting down.
CAGCGCCCTTATGGATGCCGTATGATGGTATTACTATGGGCTAATGTTTATCGGTCGTGCTTTATTTGATAGCGCACGTGCGAGCGCTTGGTGGCTGAGAACCGCAAGCCGTACGCGATCCCAGTGGGCGGCAGCAACGGGCTCGGCACCTGGGGGTACATCGAAGCCATCGACGAGCTCCACAAGCAGCTGCAGGTGCGTCTCTCTCATTACTAGATGGTTTCGTACATACTGCACTACTTCTATTGTGCTAACGAGCCGATGCACTCCAGGAGCAAGAGCTCGATGTGACCGACCTGGCGTTCGCCTGTGGCAGTGGCGGCACTGCTGCGGGCGTCGGGCTTGGATCGTACCTCTACGCGAAGAGCAACCGTGACGGCCAGATCGCCTTTAAAGACCGAACTCCAGGTACTCGATAGTCCACCCTTATACTGCTTTGATCGCCAGCCACACGTTCATTAACCCGATGTTGATGCTGTGTTTTGTTGTCCTGTGTCTTGTGCAGTCCACGCGTACATTGTGTGCGACAGCGACGAGTACTTTTTCAACTACATCGACAAGAAGATCCTTCCGGAGATGGGTGCTCCTGAAGAGATCTCGTCGCGCGAGTTCCTGCAGATCACGAACGCGCAGGGCACAGGGTACGCGCGCAGCACGCAGGCCGAGCTGGAGTTCATCACGAACGTCGCGCGCACGACGGGCGTGCTCATGGACCCCGTGTACTCGGGCAAGGCGCTCTACCACCTCATCCGAGAGCTCAACGAGGACCCAGCGGTGCGTCGATAATAATCAATACGCTGACTGTAGACTCGTGACTGACTAACTGAATCTTGATGAACCTATATGCAGAAATTCGCGGGCAAGACGATCCTGTTCATCCACACGGGCGGCCAGTTCGGACTCTTCGACAAGGTCGACGACCTCCAGAAGCTGACCCGCGAGAATCAGGTCCAGCGCTTCCGCATGGACGACTGAGTCAGGCGCCAGGCACTCATCGTTATGGGCGACGTGATATGCAGCACCACGACAGGAACATGAAAAGTGAAAAGTGAAAGGCGAAATATGAAACTGTGGATGTATGTGGATACACGGAACCTGCATGGAGGTAGTGTAGTGGATCAGTAAAACTTTGTGCGCTCTTCGAAGAACTCGGCCAGATACGTCTTCAGGTCCTCAGGGCGGTCGCGCACGGCCAAGTTCATCCCCAGAGCCACGAGGTGGCGTACTTTGCGGTCGAAGTACTGCTGGCGCTTGGATTCCTGTGATCACAATATAGGCAGGTGGTTCACAACCAGCTTCCTTGTGAGTCTCTCTATTCAGCCTGGACGATTGGACCGCTTTAAGACATCAAAGGAGTGCACGAGACTTACAACGTAGGTGTACTTCTTCGGGTTGAGCGTGCCGCGCAGAAAATGCGCGAGGAAGTCGGCGGTCTGGTCGGGCTGGTAGAGCAGCACTTCCTCGATGGCTCGGCTCAGTATTGGATCCAAGTGCTTCGTCATGTAGTCGTACGTCTCGTCGAGAGCGGACTGGAGGTGCGGGTCGTGTTCCCGGTAGCGCTTTTGCTCTGCAAACACGGGGCCAAGACAAGGTTTGTGAAGTTCGACGCATAGCTCGGAGATCAGACACAACGGAGGCCTACCATCTCGGATGACGGCGCACATCTCGGCGCCCTTGTTGCGGTTCTTGAGCGTGTTCTGTTCCATACGTGTGCGCCACAGCAACCGCTGCAACGTCGTTTCTGGGTTTCTTGGTCGAGTAGAATTGTGTTGTGGGCAAGGAAGAGACTTGCCACTCACGAAGCCTGGAGGAGGTAAATTTAGACCCCACACACATTCGCATACAAGGGTGGCTGGAAGGAAGACAACATCTCTGCGTGTTGACTGCGTTATCCCAGCAGCACACGCACGCTGCTTGGTCAATGGATTGGGTGGATTTGCTCTGCAGGATTCCTGCTAGTTGTCCTCCTTAGTTGGTAGTGCTGTGTGCTGCTGCCTCCTTTTCTGGAAGCTGCTCACCTTGGACTACTTCTGCCCCCACGCATTGGTTCTGTCGCTGCTGGTGGATCGCTCGTTGGAGTCGTCGCCCGCCTTGGGGAAGAACGAGCGCTTGCTGCTGTTGCCATCTCTCCAGCCTGAGCGCGACTGTCCGCCGCTAGTGCCGCTTGACTGCTTGTCGCGCGAAAAGCGCCCGCTACTGTTGCTATTGTCTCCGCGCTCTCCGCGCTCTCCACGCTCGCCGCGCTCACCACGCTCACCACGGTCTCCACGGTCTCCACGTTCGCCGCGCTCTCCACGGTTTCCAGATTGGTTCGGGTCCTTCGAGTTCGAGCCCGAGTTGCCGGACGATCGGTGGCTGCTGTTGCGCTGTCCCTGGCTGTTCCCGCCCTCGCCACTGGTGTTCTTGCCGTCCGAGCGCCATGGGTTGGTCGTGTTGCGGAAGCTCGAGTTATCCGTCAACGACGCGTCGTGGCGCTTGTACTCGAGCGAAATGAACTGCGGCAAGTTGAGCACCTGCTGCATCTTCTCGCTGTTTGTAATATATAGACGCACAGTTAGAGATGTCGCTCATCAAACCTTCTTCACAGTTTCGAAACGCAACAAGGAGGACAGGAATCACGTACTAGATGCTCTTGAGCGCATCGCTGTTGTCCGCGTTTCGGTTCCAGAGCGAGATGATGTCTTCGTTGTAGCGCACCGAGATGACCGCACCGCAGATCTCGTTGCCGACGTCAAACTGCTCGCCGATGATCGCCAGGACCTGCACGAAAGAGTGACAGTTATCAGCACGTCGGCTCTCTGAATAGCCACTCGTGCTAACAAGAAGCTTACCAGGTCCTCCCAGTAGCGTGACGCAATGCCCTTGCGCAGACGGACCATCCACTTACCACCTCGTCGGTTGGCGCCATCCTGTGGGAAGTGTGCAGCAAAATCGGATGACCTTAGCAATTCACTCCCAGTACAAGTGAGCCTGCATACACATAGGAGAAGCGAAACACAGCGTACCTCCCACATGGGCTTGATGCCGGTCTTGAACAAGTGGTAGTCCATGGTGTTCGGCAGGTCGTTCGGGCGCATCATGTGGTTGTACAGACGCCAAAAGCCCTCCACCTGCAATCGAAGTACACGCACACACGCATGACTGTGAATTACACTCTCAAGAAGTGAGAAGCAACTGGGTATTACAAGGTGCGTACCGTCTTGAACTCGCCAATCTCCTTGATGCTCTTCTCGTAGCTTTCCTGTTGTCGTCAACAGGGAACATAATACCGCAACGAACGTGAGGCGCTGCTCGTCCTGGAGATTGCAATACCGCTACATTCTACGCACCGCCTTGTTCCCCGTGTTGCGCTTGATGTACCAGAAGCTGTACATGTTCTGGATCGGCGACTCCCCTGAGGGGAACTTGTCCATCCTGCTCTCGCCTGCAGTCGACACAAAACGCAGCATACATCAACGTCAGCACCATATCTCCATATAACGCCACCTTCGCTCCTCTTTGTAAGCCCCACATCCACCAACAGGGGACGGCGTTCAAAGGGGAAACGCCCCCCCCATAGCGCTTGCATGTTTCCTGCTCGCCAACCAGCTTCCCCCTCCGCATGTGCGACCCAAAGCGCCATTCAATCAACCAGCAAATAACGCGTCACAGACACGCACCAGCAAGAGCTTCCTTGGTGGCGCTCGCGCGCTTCTCGTCGCCGCCCATGATCGTTTCCTCTTGGCTCTTCACTCACGCACGCAGCAATCGCTTGTCTGCGTCTCGGCAAGTGCGGATCTGTCTGGCGCTTCTTCACTCGAGTGTTTGTCCGGGTGCCTCTATTTTGGATGCTCACTGTACTTCCAGTGCATTTCGGACTTTCACGAGTTGCACTGGAAACAAATCGTGATGCCATTTCGCGGATTGCATTGCGCCAAGCGGCATGGACGACGACGACTCGGACCAGGAGTTTGAGCGGTGCGTGCGGCTCTACATACGCGTCTCTCTATATGTAAACTGCGCCATGTAACACACCGCGCTCTGTTGTACCCGCTGATGCACAGTTTCCTGCAAGAAGATGACGACTCGACGTCCATGTCCGCGTCTTTCCGAGAGGCTCCGGCCAGTAGCAACAGCAGGCGGGCGGCGCCAACTGCAACAACGCAGAAGAAGAAGAAGCTGAGCTCGGCGTCCGCAGTGACCGCAGCGGCGGCAGCGCTGCTGGCGACTAGCAGAAACGTCGGCAAGACGGCCTCTTCATCGTCGGCAAAGAGCAAGAAGAAGACCAACAGCAAGAGCAGCAGCAAGAAGAAGTACGACGCCTCGGCGCTCTCCGACTCGGAGGAAGAGCCGCCGCCGAGCTACACGGAGCGCAGAGGAAGTCGCAATGACTTAGAGTGAGTATGGGCGATTATGTGTTTGTTCGCGGGATATACGTACTAGTGAGTGTGTGCAGCTAACAATGGCTTGTTGAACAGGGTGGACCCGTACGCGTTCGATTTGGACTCGTCGTTCCACTTGAAAGCGAGCGATGATGAAGATAGCGAGGACGTCAGCAGCAAGAAGAAGAACACGAAAAAGAAAAAGGAACCAAAGAAGAAAGAGCCGCCTCCGAAGAAAGAGGTGTGGGGATACGCCACCATGCAGATTTAACGCAGCGCGCTTTGCTAACTCATGAGGGCGTCTGTCTCTCCGTGTAGACAAAACCAGTGCTTTCGCTGGAAGACCGCGTCGCGCAGATCCTGAAGCGCACCGGCAGCACAGCGGTCACGCCACCAAAGGCGACCGACGAGCGCGAGAGTAAGCACAGCGACGACGACGAAGGCAGCGATCGCGACGCGGTACGCTTTTTGCAATGGTCTCTGCTTCGCTTTTGGCAGAAGCACTCCTGATTTTGTCTTGTCTGATGCGACCAGAAATCGCGTGACAGTGACGATGGTGAGGGCGGTGGTCGTGGCAAAGCTGCTCTGCGCAACCCTCCGTCAGCACATCAGCCTGCTCCAGCGACGGCAGAGCGGAAAACAGCAACGCGCAATGACAGCAGCAATGACGGCAGCGATATGGACGCAAAGCGCCTCAGCCTATCGGACTCGCTGGGCATGGAGTCGGCAGATTTCGAGGTACGCAGAAAGTGTCTTGTAGTTGTTGTCGTTGACGTTGCTGATCATATTGTTGTGGGTTTGTTTCGTGCTGACAGGTCGGACTCCATTCGAAGAGAAAACTCGAACGCTCTCGCTTGTCGCTGGTACGTGATTTGCCCAGTATCTGAAGTAGGACCTTTAATCGATCCATTGGTGCTAAGCTGACAAAATTGCTGTTGTTGCTGCTTGAATAGTCGAGTCTGAACAGCGAGAAGTTTGCTGTCAACGTCGACGCGCTGGAAGAGAGCGAGCTGAGTACGTTCTGCATTCTTTGCACTTTGATTGAGCTACTTGGTACTAATTCGCTTGTCTTTACATGTATGGTATCCGTACAGCAGCAAAGCCGCGATACCCTTCTCAGAACGAAACGTTTGCCCCCACCAGCTTCGATCAGAATGGCGATGAGGATGAGCCTGGCGCGAATGACGACTATGAAGACGAAGGTTTCGAGTTGGACCAGACGACAGTGGGTGCCATCGAGCTCGCACCGATGTCGTCGTACTCGGAGTCGTATCTCGGGAAGAGTGAGGGCTTTGAGACCTCCAAGAGCGATGCTGAATCTTCGTTCGTCAGCCAGTTTGACAAGATGAAGGTGCGAGTGGCTTTGACTGCCGTGGATCGTTTCTTCTGGGCTCATTAAACGAGTTTAAGTGGACTCCGTGTTTGCTAACTACTCACGCACATGTGGTTTTGGTAGGAGCTGTTCTCGGTGGACTCATCGTTTGATCCTGTCTCTGCTACTGACACGAGACCAGAGACGGCAAGCGATGCGAGAGTGACAAGCAGCGAGTACGCAGCTGAGCAGGACGACTTCGGATACGAAGACGAAGATTTCGAGGTCGGCGACAGTTCATTTGCTTGTGCTTGTAAGGGTGTGGTAGGCTGCAGCTATGATGCTGATGGAATGTGGATGTCTTTGTGTCTCCAGACAGATGAAGGGGCTGCAGCCAGAGAGGGGGAGGACACCCCTGCTGAGCAAAGCCGTGAAGCCCAGATTGACCAAAAGGTTAGAGCGCGTTTTGCTGGTAAGGATTTCTGGGACTTTGGTCTCACAACCTCTGATTCTTCTGTTGTTTGATGGAATGGAAACAGCTACCAGGTGCAACCGCTTATCTCCTCGTCGATGAAGAGACCAAGCTGGACGATGCACCGGTTGTTGCTGCTGCAGCAAGTGAGCTCCCGAGTTGGTACCTGCGTCCACTAGCAGATGCTGATGCCGCAGACTCCATAACTCCTAGCACTGCACAACCAGTACCAGAAGTCGGCGCTTCACCTGCTGCCATCGCTAATGATGCACCGACACTCGAAGAGCGTACAACTGGCGCTGATGAACGACGAACGGAGCGAACGAGTCCACCGCCCCTTCAGACGTCTGATCCACCTCACTACTTTGCAGATGTGGAGTCGGAGTTGATTCCGATGGTACGCACCGGAATGCCAAGGCAACCTTTGTCGATTATCGCTAACAGCGTTTGCGCGCCGTATTTCCTTGTGTAGTCGCCTCCGCCACCACCGCCTCCAGACGACGAAGATGACGATGCTGAGGATGAAGAATTCTACACCTTCACCCTGTACGTAAATGTGTTATGTGAACTGTCCTACACTATCCACCAGACTAACAACAGTGTCGAAACGATATGCCTGCGCAGCGACCGAGGTGCTGCTCCACAACGTACAAGTGCACACCCTGGTTTACTGGTAGGAACTGTACCGGCAGCAACAGCGATTGCACATGATAGACCAGCACCGAGCACTGCTATCGACCGTTTCCAGCACTTTCAGAGTCACGTGTCGGTACTGCGGATCATCGAAGCCCCGCAGCAGATCTCGGGTAACAAGGGTGCTCACGTTGCTCATCAAAAGCTGCGCAAGCCCCATGTTTTTAGTCCCGTCATGGAGCCTGCTGCACCACCAATTGACTTGGAAGAAGAGTCAAAGGAGATGGAGGATTTCCTGCGCCAGTCACGCAGACTCAAGCAGGAACGACACCAGATGCAAGTGATGCGATCAAGCACGACGAAGGAAAGCGAGCTGGCGCTTCGACTTCAGCACGCGCAGCGCCAAATTCTGCAGCTCAAGCGCCACATCCAAGAGTCAGAAGGTGATGACGACGAAGAAGGTGGTGAGCTTGACGATGACGAAGAGATCATTGAAGTTCCGACGAGGAACACAGCATTTCGTTCCAGTCATCGACGCGATAGTCTCAGCAAGAACGAAGACGCTCTTCACAAGATCTCAGCAGCCGAGCTTGCAACAATACAGAAAGAGATCCAGGTACGAACTCTGTGTCCATCGAAGCTGTGCTGTCAGCACACATGCGATCAACTAAATCTGTGCTCAATATCCACAAAATCACAACCTTACAGACCCAGGAGACGCTCATCCAGGCGTACCAGAAGGAGAACGAGCAGCTGATGCGCCAGCTTAAGAAGATCCAACAGGGTGCCCAGTACGATGCACACATGGAGAACGAACAGTTGAAGGAACAGCTGAAGGAACTGCGCGAGCAATTTGGACACCGTGATGCTGCAGATGGTGGTGTTGATATCACGAACATGGGGCAGTACAGGCTCGCGGTCGAAGCGCGCCTGCATGCGGAAGCTCACGCTCTGTCGCTTCAAGAGGAGATCGCAGCAGCTCGGGCGACACATCAGCAGCGCGAGAACGAGCTGAAACTGTCGCTGGACCGCGTGAAGAAGGCGAAAGTCGACCTCGAGTGTCGATATGAAGGCATCGACCTGGCGAAGGCCGCAGATGAATCGAAATTGGTGCGGAAGCTGCAGAACGACTTGGTGGTGGCGAAGAAAGAGTCTGAACACGCGCTGGCATCGCTCCAGAAGAAGCTCGATTGGTACGTTGAAAACCAGCGACTCCTCGATGAACAGGATGACGAAATCAAGCGTCTGAAAGAAGAAACAAGTCGACTGGGGTCTGAAAACCAAGCTCTACGATTCCAGCGACCCAGCAACGGGTCTGGTACACCTGGCAAGTCACCACCCACGAAGTTAGGACAGTCTCAGCAAAGCCCGTTCCAGCATCACCACCGATCTGTCGCCGACATCCGCCGCATCCACGAGCTGGAAAGTCAGCTACTGGGACTGGAAGAAGCTATGCGAAAGCGACACCCGGACAGCCTCGTAAACCTCATCCTTGCTTCCAGGAAAGCTGAGGAAGAGTCGACGGTCAAGGCGATGGACGATGCTCATCAGCAGCAACTGAGAGCGAAAGAAGAGGAAATTGAGCAGCTCCAGGAGACGAACGAGAAGAAACTCAAGAGCTTCCGGCAGCAGCAGGAGAGGCTCGTGTTGCTGTTTCAGAAGCGCATTCGAGAGCAAGAGAAGCAGCTGCAGCGTCACCACGGCCACAGCAAGATCGGGACAAAGCGCCAGACTTTAGCCGGTGCCACTACTTCTACTGCTATTCAGGACCGCGATGGTGACGACGAGGTGAAGCGCGTGCGGAAGTTCTACACGGAGAAGATCAAGGAGCTGGAGAAGAAGTGGGAGACCAAGTACCGGTCTCTGAAGAAGCAGCAGTTTGGCTCCGCACCAGTGGGATCAGGAGTAAAGGGTGATAGCGGCTCGAGACGAGAACTGCAGGGCCTCTCGTACGCCGACTCGACGGTAATTATCACGAATCTGCAGCGCCAGCTCCGTGAGAAGGAACTTGCGATGAAGAAACTCACCAGCCAGCTTCGCGCTTTCGAGGAAGAGTCTGAAACGAATAGGCGCGCTCGTTATCAGCGTGATGATTTAGCGCTACATGGTGAAGTGACGAGTGGAGACAGCGATCAAGTCGATAAATTGTCGAGAAAGAACGAGGATCTGAGCGGGTACATCCAGAACCTCGAAGCCCAGCTGAAGGCAAGCGAAGAGGCTCGTTCGCACTTGGTGGCGACACTGAGTACGCTGCAGACGTTCACGATGGAGTATGAAGCCCTGCAGGTCGAGTCTAGTGATCGCAGTAGCAGCAGGTCACCAAAGGTATCAGAAGAGCAGCTCAAGAAGCAGATCACAGACGAGCTCACTGCCAAGTTCCGGCTAGAGATCGACGCGCTGAACCAGGCACACGAGGGCGAGCTGCTCCGAGATAGAGACACAATCTCAACACTGGAGAAACAAGCTCGTGAGCATGCAGACGCCTTCGAAAAGGCTACGAGTCAACTGATCGGACAAGCGAACGAGACCCAGCGGCTCCAGCACCTCGTCGCTAGTGCTGAGCAGCAGAAGCGCGAGCTCCAGGAACTCGCAGACCGCGTACCGTGGCTGGAGAACGAGGTCGCTCGCCTGCAGGAGCAGCTCACGATCCCACGCACGCCGTCGATGCTCCAGTACCGTTCGCTCGAGATGAAGATCGAGACGCTCATGCAGAAGCACCTGCTGCGCGAGGCTGAGCTCAAGGTGCTGCTTTCCAAGGCGACGCAGTCGAGCGAGCTGGAGAAGATACAGCTCGAGCGCATCCACCAGAACGCGATCGCCGCGAAGAATGTCGAGATCCGCCACTTCAAGAAGCAGGTAAGCGAGTTGACGAGGCTTCGTACAATTCAACTGTCCGCTCATTGAGTGACCACCATTGTTTGTCTATGTATCCGCATGCAGCTCGACGACATTCTCTACGAGCTCGAGCTCCTGCGGCAGCCTCAAGCGCCATAACAACGTCAATCAGCGAGTCGCCGCATGTGTGGGAGAAAAAAAAGGTTGTAATCTATTGATGTTAAATAGGGAAAAGCATAGTGCACAGGTCAAGCTGAAGAGCTCCTGAGGCGAATGCGCCTGGACATCCGCCTGCTACTCTTCCTCCCTCTGTGGCCACCATGGTATGCTCCCCTCCATTTTGTTTCGCTCCGTCGATCACGCCTGTCTTCGTCTTCTTTTGTTTCTATGCAGGTGTCTTCAATAGAGTAGTTGTGGGTGGCTTGGCTTGTTTAAGTCATGGAGTCGATGAGCGCGCTTCGCATGGTTGTGGAGATGGACGTCGGCTGTGCGTTCTGGAGCTTGAAAATGCTCTCGACGACCGAGATCTCCGTGGACGTCGTGTCGAGGCCGCAGAACGCGGTCCAGTCGTTCACGACCATGCCGGCGCCGATCACGTCGCTACCGCGGTTCACGGTACCGGCGACCACTGGCACCTGCAGCAGCGAACTGAGCTCCTCCTGGTCCTCCACGGACGTGCGCGGGTGCACGAGGCAGCCCTGGTTCGAGAGCGCACTGTAGCTGCCCACGAGCGCGTTGCCCGCGACGGTCTGGCGGAAGACTTCGACGCCGAGCGTGTCCGCGACGATCTCCTCGGTCTCGCGGTCCAGGTCCGTGTGCACGAGCGCCACGTGGTCGTTCGTGACGATGCAGTTGCCGAGCGCAGAGAGGCGCTCCTCGACGCGCTGCACGACGACCGAGTCCGGGAGCGAGTTGCGGATGTGCTGCATCTCCTGGTCCGTCGTGGTGTTCGGCAGCAGCAGGCCGCGCTTGTTGCCCACGGCGACGCGGCCCACGAAGCGGCAGCCGGCGAGCGACACGTGCACGACCGGGATGTGGTCCGCGAGCTCGGCCTCAAAGGTGCTGTAGAAGTTCTCCGAGCCGCCGATGCACACGAGCGCGTACGAGTTGGTCAGTTTGGAGAAGACGCCGATCTCATTGCTGTTCTCGAACTGGCAGCGGGTGGCCATCTTTGCTATTTGCTGGCGCGGAGGGGAAGAGAAGCTAGTGGGTGGATTGGAGCTCTTCGCTTGGCGTCAAGTTCTGTTGTGAAAGAACAGTCAAGACACGCAACACACAAAGGACTTCGTTGGCCAGCCTTGTCCAGCCCTTTTGCTTTTGGCTCGCTCCTGGAACACAATGTCGTACTTTAGCGGGGCCAGTGAGAATGTTCGTCGAACCCGAGCATTGGGATTCTGGAGCTGTGCCACATAGTTTTGGAGCGCTCCACATCTGGGATGGCACCCTCATTCACATTCTGCACCGTCACTCTCGAGCTGAAAGCCTACGGTAAAGCTCGAGAGCTTCGCGACCACTACATTAGGCGCACAGCTCATTTGCTGCGACGCTTCGCACAGATAATTGAGGCACAACATCCATTCGTGAGATTGGTGAGACTTTGGTGGAAGCCATCTGTTTCAGCGTTGCAAACGCGCGCCAAGCAACAGCTGGAGCCGGAAGACGAGAGCCAACGCGCGCTCTCTCGCTCTCGTCCATCCCTTGCCGCTCCTGCCGGAGGGAGCGATCCTTCAAACGACGCGCTCTTGGCCAATGGCTGACCACTGGACGCGCGGGATGGATGGGAGCCAGTTCGGGCCACTTGACAGGCAGAGGCACACTCGACCCAGTCAGTCAGCTCGTCATTGCAGGCGCACCTGTCGATTCATCCACCGCTGCTGAGTGCTCGTCTCGTCGTGCCTCTCGTAAACTCGTTCCCTGCAGCCAAACGACGCCTGAGGCAGTTCATGATGGCAGGCCACAGCAGCGGGATCGGTTCGTCGCCCTTCACGATGGAGGAGCTCGACTACATCTGCTCCTCTTGTGTGTGCGACACCGAGGCGCAGGTGAGCGGCTACCAGGAGGCGCTTGAACACGACGAGCTCAAGGTCGACCTGGACAACTGCTGCTCGTGCGTCTACGACCGCCTGACGTACATGTGGCGCAAGAAGACGTTCCACCACTGGCGCCAGGTCGTGAAAGCCGCCACGTCGTCCGCATGTGCCGCAATCGAAGCTGGGGATGACGATGAAAAGGGCAGCGAGCGTCCAGCAGAGGACGACGACGACGTCGTGGTGCAACGCGAGATCGCCCCCGTCATCTCCAAGCTCGCACCGGTGCACCACATCATCGCGCGCTTCCTGAGCGTCGACGAGATCTACCGCTTGATGCTCACGAGCAAGCTGTTGGGCAAGGACTTTGGGCTCGCCACGCGCTCGCTCTCCTTCATCCCCGCGCGGCGTCTGCTGCAGGACGAGCACTTTGTGAAGCTCCCGATGCAGTTCCCCAGTCTCGTGGAGGTGATCTTCACCGGGTGCACGAACATGACCGACACGTCCGTGCAACTGCTGACGAAGATCCCAACGCTGCGGTCGGTGGCGCTGAAGGGCTGCTACCAAGTGACGGACACCGGCGTGATCCAGCTGGTGCGCTCGAACGCGAGGCTCACGTCGCTTAACCTCGGGTACTGCACGGAGCTCACGGACGAGAGCGTCACTGCGATCTCGGAGCTGCCAAAGCTCGCCAACCTGAGTCTGCGCGGTTGCCGACGCATCGGCGACTCTGGTATCAAGCAGCTCGCGAATCTGCCGAGCCTGCGCACGCTCAACCTCTGGTACTGCAACCAGGGCCAGCTCACGGACGACGGCATCTGCGCGCTCGCGAGCATGACGTCGCTCACGAACCTGAATCTGTCGAACTGCAGCCAGCTCACGGACGTGGGCATCAGCGCGCTGCAGCACCTCGTGAACCTGCGCCATCTGGAGATCGCGAACGTCGGCGAAGTGACGGACAATGGGCTGCGCGCGCTCGCGCCGCTCACGAACCTCATCACGCTCGACGTCGCGGGCTGCTACAACCTCACGGATTACGGCACCGAGGTGTTCGCGAACTTTAGAAACCTGTCGTCGTGCAACCTGTGGTACTGCAGCGAGATCGCCGACCGCACGTTCGCACATCTCGAGACGCTCTCCAAGATGCGCTTCCTGAACGCGATGAAGTGCGGCAAAGTGACGGACGTGGCGCTCCAGTCCATCGCAAAGCTGCCGAGCCTCACGTCGCTGGACCTCGTGAGCTGCTACCAAGTGACTGATGCAGGGCTGCAACACCTGGCGAAGCTCACGAAGCTCAAGTCGATCTACTTGGGCGGCTGCTCGGGGATCCGCGACGAAGGCATCGCCGCACTCTCGCAGATCACTTCGCTCGTGATCGTCGACCTCGCCAACTGCCGCCAGGTGGGCAACGCCGCGCTCCTGGGGATAGGCAAGCTCACAAACCTCACAAACCTGAACCTCATGCGCTGCAACCACGTGGACGACGTCGGCATCGGATACATCGCCAACCTGAAGAAGCTACGGACGCTCAACCTGGCCAACTGCCGCTTGCTAACCGACAAGAGCACGCAGATCATCGGCCAGTTCACGGAACTCGAGACGCTCGTGCTGTGGTACTGCAACAAGCTGAGCGACCAGGGGATCCTGAACCTCGCGCCGCTAAAGAAGCTGCAGTCGATCGACCTCGCGAGCTGCTCGAAGATCACGGACGCGTGTCTAGAGGCCTTCAGCGGGATGCGCAACATGAGGTCCCTGGATCTGGGCAACTGCGGTCAGATCTCGGACGCCGGGATGCCCGTGATCGCCAAGATGACGGCGCTCACGTCGCTGAACCTCGCCGAGTGCGGGGAGATCACGGACGACGGGCTCAAGCACCTGACGGCGCTCGTGAACCTCGCGTCGATCAACCTCTGGTACTGCACGAAGCTCACGGGCGCCGGCGTCGAGCACTTGTCCCAGTTGCCGTCGCTGTCTGTAGACTATTAGAAACAGCTAAAAGAAAAGCCCCTGCATGTTGTTCGAGCAGCTCCGCCATCATGTATACATCACCACAAGCCTTTTTGTAATCGTTCTTGAGCGCCTCTGCCCCGACGTCTGTCTTGTATTCATATCCCTGCCATCTTGACTCTCACTTCGCCAACATGCTTCGACTCTTCATCGTCATCTTCTTCTCAAACTGTGTCCTTCATCGATCACTTTTCACTTCTTCGCCGGGCGAGAACCGCAGCCAGCTCGCTGTTCGCGCCGCCAAATTGCTGCCCACCATTCAGTGAGGACGACGACGACGATCCCTGGACAGCTTCGCCAAACTTGCGCGCCTGCTCCATGCCGCCCTTGGACGACTTGCGCGTCACGGACTGACGCCGTGAGTCTTTCTCAGCCTGCTTCTTCGCCTTCTTCTCAGCGACACGGCGGATGCGCTCTGCCTCCCGCTCCCGTTCGCGTTCTGCTTGACGCTGAGCACGAATGGCGAGCTCCTCTTCGCGCTGCCGCTCCATTTTCTTGCGGCGGGCCTTCTCGCGTTTTCGGCGCTTGCGGATGTACTCGTCTGGCACCCCAGGCTCAACGTGGATCTGCACATTCAGCTTGTCGCCCGTGATCTTGTCGTGCTTCGCCGCGACAAACTGGATTTGTTGCCTCGGAGACTTGGACAAAGTCGGATTCGGGACCGTCCGCAGCCGAATCGAGTCGCTGAACGTGATCGGGATGACAGTCTTCGTTTGCGCGCGAATGGCATCGACGAGCGTCACCGCAATCTCGGTCTTCTTCTCAGACGCCAGGAGCTGATCTTCAGGCATTTCAGTGGAGAACAGTCCGATGACCTTGTCGTAGACACGCACGGGTGTGTAGTAGCCTCGGTCAGGAATCACCTCCAGTATCTTGCACACCTCGTTACTGTAGATCTTACCAGTGTACCGGCAGTGATGACGCCGATTGAAGAGCCCAAACTTCTTGCCCGTGCCCATGCACACCATAGTCTGCTTGTTGTCCATCCAGTTGCTCTTGTCAGGTTCTGGGAAGAGCGGATCTTGCCGAACTTTCAGGACGAAGTACGGGTCAGCCAGGGTGCTCATCGTGATTTCTTCGATCGAGCTCAGCGGCAAGCGTCGTCGCAAGTACATCAGCGGTGGGTTGAACGTGCTCTTCGGGTCGACCACAGGCTGCCAGTGGCGTTTCTCCATCAGGTACACGTAGCTGTCGGTGATGATCAGCAAGCGGGTTTCAAGACTAAGCGGCGAGGCGTCGTTTGCGTTTCCATTCGTCGCTGCCGGGTTGACCACTGCAGGACATGCCTTCTCAACCGTATCCAAGAAGACGATCTTCTCAGAATCTCCATAGTGGCGAATGATTCCCATGATCGCGTCATTCACAGCATCGTCGAGTAGGTAGAACGCGTCAAACGGCCGATAAATACTCACTCGCTGGCGCTGCTTGTTGTTTGACGTGTACAGCTTCGTGATGTCGTTACTGAGCTGCAGCAGGTGGCGGCGACCGAAGTACTTCTTCCACGCCTTCTGGATGCGAATTGCAAACGAGCCGATCTTCTTCTCTCGGAGTTTCTCCAGCGCAAAGAAGATTTCCGGTGTCTGGATGAACACCATCGTCTTTCCGAGCTGAACTTCGTGTTCCAACTGAGGCAGAGACTTCACTGCGGCTCGAAGAACTGCTTGGGTGCCCTTCTTGTCGGTTCCTCGAAACTCCGGGTACGTCTCCTTCGACAGCAGCTTGAAGCGATCTACGAAGCGACCATAGTCGCCACGGTACGCATACCCAGCACGGCGCACCTTGACGTTCTCTAGAAGTCCCAAGTACTTGATCTGGTGCACCACACGTCGGTCGTCCAGCTTGTTCGCTTGCTTCTGGTCGTTTGACTTGATGCAGCGCACATAGTGAGGAGTGCAGTCCATCAAGGCAGTCACAAGAGCTTCACATTGCGTTCGGATTCGGTACCCTGCAGTGTGAGGCATGCGCTTGTCGTTCAGGTCAATCTCTTCGGGGAAGATGTAGCGGATCAGCTTGTTCGTGCTCTCACTGATGATCAGCGCAATGTCTTTGCTCAGGAAATCCTTGTTCGAGTCACCGAAGCCGTCCGTGCTGTACTGCACGTCTCCAGCGTAGTGCTTGATCTCGAATGTCTTGCCACGCTTCGAAAAGTGCGGGTGCGACTGGTGCAGACTCGCCACTTTCTCCAGAAAGTTCGAATCGACAGCCTCTCCTTGTCGTGAATGCATCGTCTTCACGGTATCATCGAGGATCAGGAAAATGCCTGGAGTCGGACGCTTCGCCTCGATCAAATCGCAGACGACCTTGTTGTTGAAGAACGGAATTGGCGTCCACGCGATGCCTTCTCTCGCGTACTCCTCTTGCTCACTCTTCAGCGTTAGCTCGATGAAGATCTGCTGGAGCTTCTCGTTCACGTAGTTGATGCAGAACTGCTCGAAGCCGTTTTTGTCGAACACCTCAAACCCGTAGATATCCAGGATACCGATCTTGGTCATGTCTTCCTCGTTCAGGATCTCACCATTCTTCTCTGCCTTCTTCTCGATGTCGAGGGCGTGGTTGATGCGCTCCACGAGGAAGTCGAACAATCGGTCGTAGACGTTCTTCGCGATCGAATCCCGCTGCGCCTTGGCTTGACTTGGGTTCTGCGGCACTTCGTACGATTCGATCTTTCCACCTGGCGCCATTGTTTGCAGCAACTTGTAGCAGAGCGCGTGCTCTAATCGATCAGCGTCCAACCCAAGCAGATCGCACGCGATCTCGAGCGAGCGGCGATCCCGCACTGACGAGCCTTCAGAGTCACTAATGCTCTCTGACTGGAACTGGATGTTCCCCAGATGCAGCACAGCTGCGACCGTCTGCACCACGAGCTCGATCTGTTTTCTCTTGATGCCGACGTGCTGCATTGCAGCCATCGTGTCTTCAAATTCGGCGGCGTCGTCGACATCATCCACCGAGTAGCAGCCACTCGCCTTGAGGTACTGGAAGTGGTCCGCTCGGTCGAGCTGCAGTTTCTTGCGCGCTCCATCTGGCAGTCCTGCCAGCAACTGGTAGAAGATGTGGAAATTGCGCTCGCCCTTGCCAGGTTTCACAACACGCGACTTCTCCAGCAAGTAGTTTGTCACTTTACCGCCTTGTGGTCGCCCCGCCGAGTCGAACAGCAGCTCGAAGTACTTCCCGAATCGACTCGAGTTGTTGTTCCGCAGCGTCTTCGCATTCCCAAAGGCTTCCAGCAGCGGGTTACTCTCGAGGAATGCGCGCTTCACCTTGTCCACGCCAGCGCCGCTGCCACTCACGCCTGCGATGTAGTTCTGGATCTGCTTGGATGCCTCGGTCTTCCCTGCACCACTTTCGCCACTGATGATCACGCACTGGTTGTCTTCTTCACTGAGCATCGTTCGGTACGCCTCTTCAGCCGTCGCGAACACGTGCGGCGGGACGTCGATTCGCGCCTTGTGCGTGTACGCCTTCATACTCTGCTCGTCGTAGATGTCGAGCCATTTGTACGGGTTCACGACCACGAGCACGTGGCCGATGTACGAGTAGATCACGTCGGCGGCGTGGCGGATCTTGAGGTTCTCGAGGATCGAGTTCTCACTCACCGTGCTCAGCAGCACGAGGTCATCGACGCCGACGACGGCGCGCTCGTCCCCAAAGAGGTTCTTCGCAGCAGCACCATCGCCGCGGCCTTTCCCATTCGCACCGCGCTGGGTCGTCGTCTTGGACCGCGCCATCGTGTTGTTTGCCGCTAGTTCAAGGAGAGACTGGGCCTCTCTAGAGAGTGAGCCGGACGCAGTGACAAGAGCGAACTCTGGCAGATAAAGGGGGCAGCTAATAGCAGCAGTGGCTCGCGCTTCCTTGTTGACGTTGACGCCCGCTCCTCCCTTGCCTTCTTGCGCCGGACTTTCGCTTCTGACTCGTCTTGCTCGTTCAGCTCCGCACTGACAAGCACTCTGCGACAAGCCCGCTCCCCCCGTTCGGAAAACAGCCCTCTCTATTGTGTACAGACGAGAGCGTCACTAATGGATACCTGATGTACATCATTTCAAAGAAATGCGTAGATGTATAAAGGCCTCGAAGTGGTTTCGATAGCAGGAGGAATGGTATGCGTGCGTATCGGTTTTAAGGTATCCGTGAGTGTATCCCGCTCTCCCGTGAAAGTTGCGCGTCTGGGTCAAAATCAAAATCGGATTTTACTGATGTAGCCACGAATTAGGCAAGTTGAAGTCGTTACTATTTTGAGCCCCCCTCCACTTCCCTCGAATTCGCTTCAGGCCGCGCGCACTCGGCCCTGCACTGTAGTAGATGGCGCCGCGATGGAAGCAGCAGCGAGCGTGAAGGTGCGGCCAGTAGAAGACGAAGGTGACGACGACAGCCTGGGTGGCAGCTTCGTACTGGTATGCGAAAGGCGAGCGCGTCGCGACGACCATGACGACAGTGGCAGCGAGTGTCCAGACCAGCACGAACGGACGCCGATCGGAAGCAAACACGGCTCAGACAAAGGATTGAAGCGCGGCAGTGTGAGTTCTGTTTCAAAGCGACGGATATCGCTGACATCCGTTGGTGGAGTCGTATCGCACACAGCTGATGAGTATGGAGCTCGATCGATTGACATCGCAGAGGTTGAGATCATGCTCGAGGAAGCCGGTGACGACGCCGACCCGATTTTTGTTCCTGGCAGGATAGAGCAAGATGACGAAGGCGCTAAAGCTGACCTGAGAGCTAACCCCATCGACCTGAAGGTCATGAGCAGTGAGTACAAGTCTGCAGCGGAGGAGACGTCCACTCTCAGTCCGCAGCCAGGGCGATCGTACGCGAAGCTGCCACGACTGGACGGCCGGGTTCTCTCTGCGGCAAGAGCTACGCGATCGACAATTCAACAAGCACTGCGACAGCCAGCAGGAGTCGCGAGTCAGCTGGGTCCGCATGTGGCGCAGGTGTCGACGTACATGGCGGGGAAAGCCTCGTCGTTCCACAAGAAGGCGCTTAAGCGCAACGTGATGAAAGTCGCCGAGCACTCCCATCTCAAGCTGGGCACGCTTGCCTCGTCGGAGATCAACGTGCTGCACGTATGTGTGCATGCGATGGTGATCATGTTCCCGTTGATGCAGATTGTGTATGGCGTCTACGGCTCGGCGCCAAAAGGCACAGCCAGCAATCAAGCGGATCTTGGAGACGACGGCGTTTGGGCTGATACGACGGTTCAAGTGACGATTCTGCTTGCTTCGACGCTCTTCATCCGGCGGATACTCTTGTGTACGAGACGGCAGCTCATTCAAACTGAGATTCTCTGGCTTGCCGGGTTCGCCTGGGTGTTTGCGGCGCTCTCACTCGTCTCGAACGCGTGGAACGCACTCCATCCAGCCAATGACATCAGCCGCGAGCTCATGGGAGCCACCAACACGCTACTGGCAGCTCTAATCTACTTTCTGCTCACTCACTTGAGCGACTTCTACATCGACCTCGTCGCAGGCTGGTCGGCAATTGGGCTCCGCGCGGCAAGTCCAGTCGACGACAAGGAGGAGAAGAAGCAATGGCGCTGGCTCCAGTACATCAGCGGGAAGCGGTTCGCTCATGCGATCCCAGTCGTCATCCTCTGCTACACGGTGCTCCGGCTCGCGCTTGGCTGGCGCAGCTCGGTTGTGTTCGACTTCTTGCCCATGACGAACTTCATCACCCCAGCTCGGCTGACCTTGGTCCACGGCAAGTCGATCTACCAGCCGTATTTGCTGCTGGACGCGATCGTGATCACCGTCTTTGACGCATTTCTGCTGGCGATCGCTCTCTACAAGAGCTCGTGCGCGCGCAGGTCATTCCAGCACATTTTCGTCCAGGACTTCGCGCGGATCTTCACCGAGTTCAACGTCTTCGTGCTGCATCTCCGGGAGACTGTGCTCTTCATCACGTTCGGCGGACACATCGCAGCGTGGCTGGCGCCTTTCGATCGGCTCTTCAGTCCAATGGACTGGGACAGTAAATCGAATACGATGCGCGTGATTCAGATGGGAGCTGTGCAGCTCCAGCTCGGCTTCTTGTCGTGTCTGGCCGTGTGGATGGTGACGGCCATGTTCTGCGCGCTTCCGGAGGACTCGGTCGGACTCAGAGGCTGGTTCACGGGCTCGAATATCATCAACCACAAGCGCCAGCATGAGCAGATCAAGTACTTCCTCTACGAGTCGGACGTGTACATCAAGACAAGGTTCAGCAACTTGAGAGAGATCGACCAGATCAACCCGACGCACTTCATCATGACAAAGCAAATCGAGGCGTTCAACCTTGCTCAGCTTGTCTACGCGTGTGGGAAGCACGAGAGCTCGTTCAAGAACGCGCAGCTTGAGATCGAGCACATCCAGAAATTGGTGAGCGATCCCGAATTCACCATTGTCGAGATCATCCAGGACGAAGCCACCGACACGCACTGCCTGATCTTGGAGTCGTCGACAATGATCGTCGTCGCATTTCGAGGAACTTCGAGCAAGAAGAACGCAAAGACGGATCTGAACGCTACGATGTCGCTGCACCGCACAGCCAAGCAGTTGGATTTCTCGAAAATGGCCTCGCTGACGGCGATAGCCCGACACCGGAAGGCGCACAACACAGCAGATCCAGTCACCCAAGCAAAGCGCACGTGGCTCCATAGGCTGCTGTGCAAACGGAACTCTCCGAAAGTCCACTCGGGGTTCTACGCAGCGTATCTGTCGGTGGAGAAGCGCGTTCTCACAAAGATCAAGCAGCTCTACGATCGCAACCCGCGCAAGATCCTGGCGACGGGCCACAGCCTCGGAGGTGCGCTGGCGGTGCTCTGCAGCTTTGACGTTGTCGTGCAGCTCAAGATCGCAAACGTCACGTGCACAACCTTCGGGTGTCCACGCATCGGCAACACGTCGTTCAAGAAGAAGTTCAACCATGCCGTGCCGGCAACATTCGCGTTTGTGAACGCATCGGATTTGGTCACAAAGCTGCCTCCAAAGACTCCCAAGGCGCTGTCGTACACGAGCGTCGGCACAGTCGTGCTCATCAACGCGTTTGGGAACCTCGTGATCGCGCCCAACGTGCTCGAGCTCGCAGTGCTGCACCAAGGGTACTCGGCCAAGGCGCACACGCTCAAGGCGTACCACCTCTCACTGCTGCTCTGGTGTCTGCGGTCGCACAAGATGCAGTACCATCCCAGATTCTGGCGCCAGCCTCGCGAGTTCCTCGAAACGAACTACGGCCACCTGTCGGAGATCCAGGAGTATCTTAACGCGGTATCAGCAGTGTCAGCGGTGCCAGTCGCGAAAGACCCAGGACACGGTCGACTGCGTCGGTGGTGCGAGGCTCGCAGCGATGCTGGCCGTTGAGATTCCAAGGATCGCCTCAGTCGCTCGCCAGTCGATTTCGGTGGCCACTGCGGACTTGAATCCATTTGGGCAATGGCGATTGACTACCACAGCGTGGTCCAGTCACCAGCGAAGCGAGATCGCCACACGAGCCAGCGAGAGAGAGCGACTGAAATTTCATTGCGCATGAGGCTCCAGATACGAGCGCCAGACGGAGAAATCGCACGGGAGTGGTGATCGCGACGCCAGCGGAAAAGAAGCGCCCGCATGTGCATGGGTGGGTGGTTCTGGTGGATACAGTACGCTCGCCTCTACCTGTCGAAGATCACCGCCGAAGGTCCATCCGCTTGCAGGGTGAACGGCTGTGCGCGTGTCTGTGCCATTCCACTGCCGCCAGCAGCAGCAAACAGTTCAGCGATCGTCTGAGCCGAACGAGCATATGCACGCGCCGCAACTGACCAGCTGTGCGCAGGCAATCGTCCATCCATATGGACACCTTGCCCTGGTCGACAACCGCGGGGCCGCATGGCTCGCGCTGGTGGCGGCCTTGCATGCGGAGTGCGCACAGCCAGCTCTGCATTGCTGCGGAAGAAACGCGAGCCTACTGAGCAGCATACTCTGCGCAAGGATGCCAATAGAAGGTTCGCACACAGCAAACCACGTGCGCAATTTTGTGTGAGACAACGTGGACCACAATGCCACAGGTTGTCTCAAGAAGGCAGCCATGTGCACAGACGACGCTGGTCGAAGGCGGCAAGAGACCGCACCGCAACAAGAAGGAGGACGCCGCTGGTCGTCCGCCTGTGGAAGGCGCGCGCGCGCTTCAAGCATTGGATCGCCGCATGCGCAATTACGAAGAGCTCCATGCTTATCCATTTGCAACCGAACAACTGGACAACAAAAGTTGTCGAAGCCGCGATTGCATCTTGCTTTGCACCTGTGTCCGCAATAACGCAGCTGTCTGCTTGTGTGCGCTGTTTGCTGCACACGCATGCGCCAACACCGCTCGCTTGCTGAGCAAGTCGCAGTCAAACAAGTGCGGAGACCCGGAAAAGATCCGCCGCAACTCGATCTGGACGGTTTTTCAACAGCAAAAGCAAGCAGATGTTGTGTGGTCTCTTGGTCCGCCCAAACAACAACAAGCGCCGACGTCATGACGCGGCAGCGAGAGGGCGGACCCTTTCGTAAGGGAGGGAAAAGAAATGAAACGGCTGGAGCCAGCACAAGATGTCAATTCGAGATCCCGCTTGCAGTGAGTGCGAGGCAGCTCGGAGCGCAAGGCAAGGCAAAGCAAGGCAAAGCACCAGACAGCAGCACAATGGGAACAACGGGAGCCACCTTGCAGATTTGGACGCAACGCCCCCTCTCCAAAACAAACAAACAAAAGAGCAAAAAGCAAAATGGAGCAGAAAGCGCAGTATCCACTGTGCACCTTCTCTGCGCCAAGCACGCAAGTGAGACCTGTGAAACCTTATACCAGATTATCACGATGGGGACGAGGATATGGAACTCGCTGCAAACGACTGCGTTCTCCTCAAGTAGGAGATACGGCCAAACACGCGTTCTCCTCCGTAAAAATGGGGAGCATTTTCATGAAAAAACTCCTCGTTTCTCAAACAAACAAACATAGACAAATGAGAAGCCATTTCGTCCACCTTTTTTTCCACGGCTCTTATAGACGACGGTCGGAGCTCGTGTCAACTCCGTCGAATGTGGCCAGCAACTTCGTTTCTAAGAGCCGTGCATCCGCTTTTACAACTCGTTTGCCAGTTGGCTTCGAGACGTGGAAATCCGGGCGGACAGCTCCAGCTCTCGAGCTCCAAGAAACACGGAAAAGGCTGAATGCCCACCAAAACCGTGGGCTCTTCGACAGTTGTCCAACTCGATACCAAAAGGCATTGCAAAATGCCCACCTTCGCATGCTTTTTCTTCTTCCTCTGGCAAGTATATCCCGAAAGGATCCGCCCTTCCTCTTTTGGCGATTGGCTGGCAATGCGGTTGACAAATACGAGGTCCGCACATTGTGCGTGAGGCGAGCATTGCGTTGTGCACGCATTTGGAGGGCTGCATGCATGTAAGCTGCTGTCATTCATAACTTCGAGACCGGTGTCGTTGAGTCATCGGTACTGGAATGCGCCAGATATTATGTGGGTTGACATGGCTTCACAGTGCATGAAGGATCCTGTCGGCCTCCATTCTTCCGAGCTGAATGGTTTGCTACGATTTCATCTAAAAGCGGTGCGCTGGTTCTAGAACGTATGCTTCAATACAGCTAGGCCACAGGAAGCGCGGGCGAGCGAGCGTCCGTCTCGGGCGATGTCAGTGCGGCGGTGAGCGAATTCATGCTGCGGTGGTTTGTTTGCTTGCTTTGTTTTGCTTCCGGGCGAGCTCTTCCGACCGATTTGGTCGAGGCTTTTCTCTCGCCACTCTGCCGTTATAGACGGCGTCACTACATTCGACAAGAACGGTGAGCAGCACCCAAGCGCGCACCGTTTCTGCGCTTGCTGGGAAAAGTGTCTCTGGTGTGAGGAGCAAGCGCAAAAGAGAGAGAGAGAGAGAGGCCGTCCCTCGGTCCCCAAACAACGAGCAAGCCAAGAAACAGCAGAAATTGCAGCAAGCAGCTTGCTGTTGTTGCTGTGTGTTGCGCTCGCCCGCTCGCTTTCACTCTGGAAAAGTCCCAACAACAGCGAGCGAAACGCTGCCCATTCACCACCACCATCAGCCAGCAGCGCAGCGCGCGCCATCAAGCCCGGCAAGCAACAACTTGCGCTGAAGTAACACAGCTCACAGATCCGAGGCTTCCGACACAACCCACGAGACAGACACCATGGCCTTCTCGACCGTGGACACCATGCGCGCGCCGAGCGAGCGCTTCCACGACGCCGCCGCGCACATCCACCAGCAGCAGGCGTCCAAGAAGCGCGCGGCCGTCTCGTCGTCGTCCTCGGTCCGCGAGCGCACGGTCGTGGTCTTCGACTGGGACGACACGCTCTGCCCGAGCTCGTGGCTGCACGCGGAGAACCTGCTGCCCAAGTACCGCGGCCACCAGATCCTGGCGACGGGCGAGCAGCGCCGCATCCTAGCGCTCATCGAGGCGAACGTCGTGCGGCTGCTCAAGAAGGCCGTGTCGTACGGCCCCGTGTTCGTCGTCACGGCCGCCGAGTACGGCTGGGTCGAGATGTCCTGCGCGCTCTACCTGCCGAGCGTCCAGCAGATGCTCGAGATGTCGGACATCCACATCGTGTCGGCGCGCAGCTGGTACGAGCAGACTTTTGGCGTCGGCGGCGACTCGAACTTGTGGAAGCACGAGGTCATGCAGCTCATCGCGCGCAAGTGCTTCATGAACAACAGCCAGCAGCATGAGACCGGCAGCGACAGCGAGAAGGTGAAGCCCGAGACGTACTACAACTTTGTGTCGGTGGGGGACTCGATGGCCGAGCGCGACGCGTGCCACTCGGCCGTGGGCCATGTGCCGTTCACGTTCGCGAAGACGCTCAAGTTCGTGGAGCACCCGAGCTCGGAGGAGATCGTGCAGCAGGTGGAGCTCACGCACGACTCGTTCGAGCAGATGTGCGGCTGGGGCAGCAACTTGGACCTGCGGCTCACGCGCTCGCAGCTGCACGAGCTGCGCTGCACCACGGCCGCCGCCAACTAGAAGGCACGAAGGCGGTCATCATCCCAAGCCCATATAACTTCTTTTTCTGAACGAGCGAAGAAGAGGACGAGAACGGAGCGGATAGGAGATAGGTAGATTAGAAAGATATGACAAAGAAACACACACATTGTACAGGTACACAAGGACGGACACCAGGAAGACGCATGCGTTCGTGAGGAGCTCACCGAGCGGCGCGATTTATTCGACCGTGTAGAATGAATACACGGCTTTTTGCCAGCAACATCACACACTTGAATCTTCATGTGAACGGTGGTCTCGCTGTCTCTCTGTCGTCACCTTGTGAACGATGAGGTCATGAAGCGAAGAGCGAGCGCCAGTCGATTTGCAATTGATCTTCTCGCGACATCGGGCCGTTAAACCGAACTGAAGAGGCGTCACCGAGATGAGGAAGGATCCACATCAAATCTTCGCGTCGCAGATCATTTCGTCGTACGTGAAGCAGAGGATGAAAAGGGAGATCTGCTGCGCCAAGCGTTACGCAAGACATGGGTGCGTCCAGACAGATCCTCGCTACGGCTTGGGGCGCTTCTGCTGCTTCTTGGCTGCTCGCCGGTCGCTCACGTTCTCGCTCTTCGCGCCCCCAAAGTCTGGGGATTCGCTGCCAGCCGCCGCTCCTGCCTCCGAGGAAGAGACGACGACCGTGGGCGGCAGATCGGGCTTCATGATCGTGAAGTGCAGGTCGCACGTCGCCTTCTCCGAGTAGTTTTTTAAATAGTACGCATTGCGCGACGGCACGTAGAACTCGTCGCCCGGGTTCAGCAGGAACCGCGTGGCCTTGGCCGTGTCGAAGTACTCGTCCGTCACGGGTCCGAACGACACCTCCACAGCCTGCGGCTGGCAGTTGGTCACGTAAAACACCTGCACGGCATCGCCTACGCTCTCGGCCTCCTTTGCAGCGCCCGGTGGGAGACCCAGCCGTCCGCAGATCCAGCGCGAGAACGGGTGCGAGCTGCGCAGGTTAAAGCTCTGGCCAGCGAAGCCGGGCTGCTCGCCGTCCACGCTCGGCAGCTCACGGTGCTCGATCTCGCTCGCGCGGCAGATCACATTCATCTTGTTGACGCAGCCGGCCGACGTGTCGTACAGGTCCGCCCACTCGCCCTCCTCGTACTTGAGATCCTTGGGCAGCTTTGACTTTGCAAACGCCTTGAGCCCCGACTTTCGCTGTGCGCCGACGCGCTTGGTGTACTTGCGGGCTGTCTTCGTGGGCGTCGAGGTACCCGCTCGCTCAATGCCGGCCACTGTCGGGATCACCAGGCCCACGCCCGACTCGCGGCGCTCGTAGATGTAGTGCTCGCCCTTGTACCACGCGAGCGGCTTGAAGCGCCGGCGCTTGGACCGCCGCACACCTGACGCGTCGTTTTCCTCGTCGTCGCTATCGTCGAAAATGTCGCGCGCGTACGAGAGCTCGTGCGCCTTGGCCCGCTTCGAGTTCTTGCTCTTGTCGAAATCGCTCTCCTCACCGTCCGAGAGCGCGTCGTCGCTCGTGCTAGCGTTGAAGGTGTTGTCGTTGTCTGTCTGCTGATCAATCGACTCGTCCGACGCGGGAGTCGACTTGTACGAAGTCTTGGTCTTGGCTCGCTTCGCGGCCGGAGCCTTCTTCTTCTCAGCCGCGGCTGGTTTCTTGGAACTCTTGTCGCTCTTGACTGTTGCTTTGCTTTTTCCCTTCTTGCTGGACTTCTCGCCGTCGTTGGCAACGCGCGCGCTGCCAAACTTGTCGCCTTTAAACAGCTTGACGCGGATGTTGGGAGAATCCCCCGACTCCTTGTCTGAGAACTTGATCGAGTCCAGATTCCGTTCGCTAGCTGCAAGTATGCGAGCAAGGACAACGCTCACAGGTCAGTACGACTTACACAATGGACGCCATCAAGAGCAAGGTACCAACGCACCATTGGACATCGGCGAGACTGGGTCACCGCCAAGCGAGAACGGGCTGCTGACCTCGTCGAAGCCCGCGCCTTCGCCGAAAGAATCACGCTTCCTCTTGCCGTCCGACTTTGTCGCCGAGTCGCTACCACTATCAGCACCGCCACCACCGCCTCGCTGGGTCATAACGCGACTGGGCGACATAGATTGCAGCGATTTCCGCGCGATGAGCCGTTTGATCGAGCCCAAATCCTGCGTCTCTCTTCTCGTGGGGATTGGGATGAACTTCATGGCTGACCCCGTGTCAAAGGACGTGCTCATGTTGAAGTCGTGACTCGGTGCCGGCGACGACGCTGTGCTGAATTTGGAGTACCTGGCGCTGTTGGGCTTGGGGGCCGCCGGTGCGGGTGTGGTCAGTGCGCTCTTGGTCCTACTAGCGGATTTGGATGGTTCTTGAGACTTCTTGCTCTTTAGTGCGCTCTTTCCCTTGCTGCTCTTCTTGGAGAGTCTGGCAGTGGCGTCATTCGGCTCGTCGTCGAGGTCCATGGTGTCGGTCGAGAGGTTGCCGTCATTCGCGTCGTCGTGGCCACCAAAGTCATACTCGTTGCTCTGTGTGCTCATACCCGAGAGTCGTACCTGGCGCTCGCTCGTCATGGAACCCATGGACACGTTCACCGACAGATCGCGCTCCGACATGCTCGCTACAGTTTGGCATCAGGCAACAGTTCAATGACGACAACGGTGTGAAAGACAACAGGTCATCAGTGGAAATCTTTTTGCCCACGTACTCTCGTCTTCATCTTCCTCGTCGTCCTTGGGGTCAAAGTCGTCGTCGTCGGCCCAGAACTCGTCAATGTCCTCAAAGCCCTGGTTGTCCTTGCGCACATCGCCGCGGACCATCACGGACGAGCGTCTACGTATCCAAACAATGCAATCGTCCATAAGCAACCATCCACCAAAGCAACACGAAAGCAGCACAACCAGTCCACTTACTTGGCGATCGTGTTCGATGCGCTTTGCTGCAATAGCCACACAACACAACAGAGCATCGATCAGCACATGCGCATAATGGGGCCACCAACGGTAACGTAGCGACAGCACGTGCCTTGGACGCCTCCATGTACTGCTTCAGGTTCCTCGCGTCCACCAGCGCGCGCTCATTCGCCGCTCTACCACATACACACATGATACACGCACACAGATGTGCGTAAGCCACAGTCGTTCTCCATACACATGCAGCACGCCATCCGAAGCGAACGACGCACTTGGTGCGCGGCATCAGCACGTCCAGCTCGTCCAACTCCTGTTAAGAAACACACGCAGGAGACACACGCAGGAGAGAGAGAGAGAGAGAGAGCACGCGTCAGTCCACTCGCAGAGGCGCCATGGCCACGCAGGCACGCTTACCCGCTCGCTCATGGCGCTTGTCGGTCGCGTTTTCCCTTTTTAACTTCTCGCTGTGTGCTTGACGTGCTCTGCTGTGCTGTGTGTGTGTGTGTGTGTGAGGAAGAGCTGAGGAGTGACGGTCTCCATACAAACGTCAAGTGAAACCGGAGTGTGATTTGAATTGGAGAAAAAAGCCCGCGAAAAGGAAAGCCGCGAAGCCTCTCAAACTGCATACGTCGAGTCCAAGAAACCCTGTGAGAGCTCATACACTATACCTCCTTTACGGATAGACCGCGCTCTATCCTTATGAACGGTACCAAATCAGGCTCGCATATGCATACGCTCATGCATCCCTTTTCGAACTTCAACTTTGTTTCTTCTCTCCAGCGAAGTGATGAGCGACGAGAAGCAGAAGAACTCACACGCCCATACACTCCAAAAGAACGCGTCCGCCCCTGCGCTCATGGCGCGGCGAGCGCACGAGCAAGGTGAATTCGAGCTTCCCATCGAGTGTGTGCGTGCGTGCGCGTTTTGAGCGGAAAAAAGGTTGCACCAGCGGCTCGGAGGAACGGGTACTCACCACGATCATTTTCGAGGAAGGTCAACGAGGCTATTGCACGAGCCGCATCGCCAGCCACGCCACCGTCCGTGACAGCGTCCGTGACAGCGTCTCCAACACCGCCCACTCCGCCATCCATGACACCGGCCACGACCGCAGCAGACCACTGCCATTCACTCCCGCCACTCGCAGTTCGAGTCGTCCGAGCTGCGAGTCACGCGCAAGTTGTTC
Organism: Globisporangium polare; assembly: GCA_023333845.1. Taxonomy (NCBI): domain Eukaryota; phylum Oomycota; class Peronosporomycetes; order Pythiales; family Pythiaceae; genus Globisporangium; species Globisporangium polare. Next base: position 18,538 of record JAASFQ010000065.1, on the reverse strand, counting down.
GCGCTGACCAGCCGTTTTGAGCCCATCGAAATGGATTGACGCGCTTCGAACGCGCGAGTCGCGTTCTTCCCGATTCCAATCGCTCCGCGCTCGCAGTCATTCTATTGCCCTTGAGCTAAAGCGCCACCAGCAGTAGCAATAGCAGTGCTGGGCTATGCAGTAATGCTCCACGCGCGGGCCAATGTTCGTGGATGGTGCAGGCACTTCAAGAACCATCGCATTGCGAGTGGCGCGGCGTGAAGCCACCTCGCAGAGAGCGGCGACATAAGCATTAACACGCACTGCCGGCTTTCTCCTGCGGGTACACAGGAGTCAGTTCTGCTTGTGTCTGCTTGTCTATCTATTGCTGTCGCCTTTGCCATGCGAGTCCATCGCGCGTTCCTTCTATTCTTCCATCGCATGAGCAAGCACCGGCGTCTCTAACGTAACGGACCGCAAGGCAGGCAGTCGCAGGCGTTGCCGTGTACCGTGGACAGTGCAACTCCAGTCAGCCCTGTATAACGCAAACTGCCTTGCCTTGCAGTAGGCTCCCATGCTCTTCCCATGAACTCAAGCGCTCACTCTCGCATTCGCCTCGGCCGTCTCACTCCGTTCTCTCGCTCTGCTTTGTTGGCGATGGCGCCATCACCTCTCGTCGTCGCTCGCATGCGCTCAACATGCTTCCTATTGCTCCTGCTGGTTCTCCTGCTGGGGCTCTCTGAGACGGCCCAGGCTTCCGATGGCGCTGTGACGACGACGACCCCGAGACTCAAGCTCTTCACGATCTTCTCCATTGAGAGTGAGGACCAAGCGAACGCGACAACGACCATTAGCGCTGGCTCAGCTTCTAACAGCAGCAGCAACTCGGTCGTGGGCGGATTCGACCTGGCGGCTATCAAGGCCGCGAAGAGCGACTTCATCCTCACTAGTCACGTGGAGGCCAATGGAGAGATCGACGGCTACGAGTCGACGGACAGCAAGCAGATTTTGTACGAGAGCGAGCACTGGAAGCTCATCCAGGAAGGCAGCTTCCACGAGGTACGAGTCGCCATGCAGCCTCCATATCTGCTGACTGGTCTTGCTCACTAAACTACGCTTTCTGCTGCCTTCACACAGGACCTCCCGTTCATGTGGGCTCGCTTCCACTCCGTCGCAGTAGAGAACGCCACCGCGTGCCTCGCGGTCGCGAAATGGAGCGAGTCCTGGGTTGATATCATAGCCAGCAAGCACGCCGCGAGCCTCGCAGCCTACATCAACGGCAGCTGCAAGGCAGAGGACATCGTGGCTCTGGCGTTGAGCTCTCCAGTCCCCAGTGGCGATGCGACGGACACCCTGTCCAGCAGCACTCTGCTAGAACCCTCACAGCTGCTCCACCAGCAGCAGTACGTCTCCTCGTCATCCTCTGTGATGACCACCAATCTCCCCAGTGCGACCGCCAGCCGCCTCTTCCTGCGTCTCAAGGACACCATGTGCATTGACAAGGCAGCGACGCCCAGCGCCAGTAGCACCAGTCAAGAAGAAGAACTCGCGCTGGAGCTCTGCACCGGAGCCGACTGCCAGGTCTGCAAGCCGCCGAGTCTCGTTAACGGCAGCCAGACGCCAGGCAACAACAACAGCACCAGCAACCAGCACAAGTCGTCGTCCAAGAAGCACACGCTCGTGGCCGTGCTGTCGTGCACGATCTTCCTCGCGGCGACGCTCGCCGTCTTCTTCGTGCTCTTCCGCGGCCGCTTCTTCTCGCCGGACGAGCGCTCCAAGGAGGAGAAGGAGATCACGACCAACCTCTCGTACGTCTTGACCATCTAGGATTCTTCCCAGGTTCGCTGCGGTCTTCCTATCTGTTGCCAGGTAGTAGCCCCGAGTCACGCCATCTTCTCTCTCTCTCTCTCTCTCTCTTGGGATGCCAGGGAGGGAGTGCATTTTGTATTCGTGTAGTAGTGATAGCGCCGAGTGATAACGGGAGCTTTGTTTTACATTACCAACCTCCTGCGTTTCTTCACCGTCTTCTACTGGCCCTTGCTCGTCTTCAGCCTTGATTCTTTATCAGCTGACTGCAAACACCGTCGCTTAGTGCTTGTTCTGGAAGAGCCAGAGCATGAAGGACGCGCTCGAGAGGTTCACGGCGCAGTTGACGCGGTCGAGGTCGTGGCCGCCCTCCACGAGCCCCCAGCGACTGATCTGGAACTCCTCCTCCAGGCGCGAGAGCTCTATGGCATCCTTGGCTGTGATGTGGCGCTTGTAGAGCGCAACGGCTGTGATCAGCGACTAACAGTTCGTCATGAGTGGCAGCCGACACACTGTGGTTAGCACCTACAGCCTCACCTTAGCTACGTACACTCACTATGCAGCACTCATACCTTGCACTCCTTGGTCGCAAGACGCAGCGATACGAGCTCGAAATCAGTCAGCTACAAGACACAAACGAACCCAGGTTAGCACCCAAACAATAGCAGCCTCATAGGCAAACGCCTCTCTCTTATTTACCTTTTCCAGGTGCGTGCGCACGTTCTTGACAATCTGCTCGTTGTGCGTGAGCCCCAAGATGGTGCCGTGGCTCACGTCCACTTCGCCGTCGAACTCCTGGGCGAACCACTGGCGCACGGGGTTCCACTTCTTGGTCTGCAGCGCCGCGAGCTTCTCCATCTGGTCGGCCGTGACCTGGTAGCACACCGTGTCCGTGTGGAAGTAGTGCATCATCTCGTCCACGATCTCCTTGGCGCTCGACGTCTTGCCCAGGTCCAGCGCTGTGGACGCGAGCGTCATGATCGGCATGGTCGTCGGCCGGATGTCGCGCTCCTGCGCGTCCCACTCGTGCGCGACGGCGAACGCCAGCTCCTTGTTCGGCAGGCGCACGGGGGTGCGGCCGCCCGTGCGCACGGTCTTGCCGTCGAGCGTCACGGCGTACAGCTCCCGGCCGTTCTCCTCCTGCACGGTCTTGACGCCCACTTCCTTGTAGAAGCGCGCAACGCCCGTGATGCTCGCGCCTGCGGATCACACGGCGAGGGGAAAAAGAAAAAAGAAGAGACATCGGAAACAGCGAGATCTTGGTCAATACGGACCCAACCGGGACACGGATACGACGAGCGGAGAGCCTGCGGTGTGCTCCGCGTCGTGGACGGCGTTGCTGCTGCGCACCTGCGAGGCCGCCGCCGCCAGCTTTCGCCGAGAACTCGCGACGCAGCGCGCCGCTCAATTTGCTTCCACTCGTTCGCAGCATGTCGGATGAAACTGTGGCGCTCAACCGGGATTGACGACTCACACCGGTAGGAGACCGGTGCCGGACGTCGACTGAGTTCGTCCTCGGCGCGCCAGAAAGCGCTCGCGTCATACAAATCGCAAGCCAAAGATTCGGTTTCTGCAGTGTTGCCTCCGTTTTGCAGAAAGGTGATATTGTGCCTCGTCGAGTCCACTTTGACGTGCGCGGAATTTTCAAACAGAGTTTGGCTCGGGAGATATGACGCCCTGTGCAGTCCGATATCGAGTTAGCCGAACGTCATATCTCGCGAGCGTTTGCGGGTTCGAGAATGCCGGACTCCGTATCTACATAACTCACTTACAGAGTATTTGTGGCCTTCCTGTTTGCTGGCAAACTTGGGCGGCGGAAGCAGCAGCAGCAAAGATGTCGGCGAACCCGCAGCACGTCGTGGACACGGAGGACGCCGCGGAGCTCAACCTGGGCGACGACTTCCGCCACGAGACGTGCCTCTCGAACGCCGAGGTGGCTGTCATCCTCGAGAAGCAGAAGTCCGACTACGAGAACCAGGAGAAGCAGCTCACGGGGTGCGGTTGCGTGTGAACATGACCGACGAGCTCTTTTGGCATGAACGCTGTTGGTGGTGGTGTTTTCTAACGAGCTATGCGCGTGCATTGGTGTTGTATGATGCTGTGTGTGGAGTAGCGTGTTCCAGAAGACGTACTCGTATGTGCAGCGCTTCAGCGGCACGAAGGACCCTGTGGCGAACCAGGCGTCGGTCACCGAGCTGCGAGAGTAAGTGCTGTTTCGTTGTGGCAGCTCGGCACTCAGCCCTTCGTCAAATGGGTCCTCTATGTAGATTGTGGTTCGACGGTTCTAACATGTGTGTGTGTGTATCTCCGTATTCTTACAGAGCGCTGATGTCGCTGGCGTTCCAGCGCGAGGTGGACGGCCAGGTGGCCGAGTACCGCCTGGAGGAGTTCGAGATCGCGTGCCTCTCGAACCTGAACCCGGAGGAGGTGGAGGAGGCCGTGGCGCTCATCCCGAGCCTGCAGAAGCGCTTCGCCGAGGACGAGATCGAGGAGATCCTCGGCATCGTGTCGCGGACTGCCGCGCGCATGTTCGGCTGATCTCATCAATAGGCAGAGGAGGCCCAGGATCGACTAACGTTAAGGAACAAGTCAATGCACACACGTACATACTACTGGATTCGTGTTACTCGCGCGATTGTGTATGGTACTGAGCTACACTAGCCGGCGGTGGCTTGGGTGTCTCTATCCAGCAGAGATCAAGTCAACCTGCGCTGGACGAGCGTTTGACTTGGCGTATGGTAGTAATCTTTAGTGGGGTATTTTCGTCAGTGTGTGTGCCAGATTTGCATTTTTGCCTGGCACAAGGCAATGGCGAGTGGCGGAGTGCGCGCGTACGTGCCGCTGCGCAAGAAGCTCAAGAGCGCGCGCACGGGGCAAGAGAGCAACTTCGTCGCGCCGTACAGCGAAGCGTACAGTAGTGGCGGCGACGCAGCAGCATCGTATCCACAGCAGGAAGAGGACGCCAATGTGCAACAGGAAGCGTCGTGGACGCGACTCGAGCACGGCATCGCCATCGCTGACGGCAACGACAGCGATGCGCCGCATGTCGTCCAGTCGTTCGAGCAGATGGGGCTTCCAGGCAGCGTCTTGAGGTATCTATGCGTATGCGTCTACGCCTTCGCATGCGGCTTTAGAAGTGTTGTCGCTAATGCTACTTTGACGGTGCAGAGTGCTGTATTCACGAGGCATCACGAAGCCCACACCGATCCAGATGCAGGCCGTCCCGTCGGTGCTCAGTGGCCGCGACGTCATCGGCCTTGCGTCTACAGGCAGCGGCAAGAGCCTCTGCTTCATCCTGCCGCTGCTGGCGCTTCTATCACAGCAGCAGCAGCAGGCGAGTCATTCTCGCTACGCAACAGCGGCGCCGCTGGGGCTCATCGTCGTGCCGACGCGAGAGCTCATGGAGCAGATCTTCCACGAACTCAGCTACTTTGTGTCAACGCCATCACCGCATCTACCACCCCGTAGTACCAGTACCAGTGACGAGCCCCAGCTGATCCTTCGAGGCGACGCGTTCACTGTACTCGGCGTCTGCGGCGGCATCCCTCTTCAGCACCAAGTAGCTCAGCTCCAGCAACACAACCAGAGCAAGATTGACGTTGTCGTGGCGACCCCAGGAAGACTGCTCCACTTAATAGACAAGGGTTCGCTCTCACTGCAGCAGCTCCGGTACCTGGTCATGGACGAGGTGGACCGCATGCTGGACGTCGAGATGGAGCCGCAGCTGCGCCAGATCCTGCACTTGGCCAACACCGTGGGCCGCCAGACGTTGCTCTGGTCCGCCACGATGCCGCACTTTCTCGATCGCCTCGCGCGCTCAGCTGTGCTCAACCCCATAACGATCCGCGTGGGCATGGGCGCGTCACACAGTGGGAAGACCCCACTGCAGATCACTCAGCAGGTGCTGTTCATGCGCTTCGCCGAGAAGAAAGCGCGGCTGCTCCAGGTCTTGCGGCAGATCTCGCAACCACCCGTGCTCGTGTTCTGCAACTCCCACGAGAGCGTCGACTTTGTCACGCGCCTGTTAGCGAGCGAACAGTTCCACGTCGCGTCGCTGCATGGCGACAAGTCGCAGTCCTACCGCTTCCAGGTCATCCAGGCGTTCCGTGAAGGGTATGTGGACGTGCTCGTTGCCACGGACCTGGCGTCACGAGGGCTCGACTTTGCCGACGTCGAGCACGTCGTCATCTTCGACATGCCACACACCATCGAGGATTACGTGCACCGCTGTGGACGCACTGGCCGTAGGCGTTCAACAGATGGGGACTTGGTGCGAGGGAAGGTCACAGCGTTCCTGACGATCGAGTGCAGCATCGCCAAGGAGCTCAAGCAGCTTCTCCAGGAGACCAGGCAGCCCGTGCCACACGAGCTCGAGATGCCCAGTCGGTTCTCCCAGCAGCACAGGGCCAAAAAGATACACCAGTGATCAGTTTCAAAGCCTTTATGAACAACATCTACCACACAGTTAGCTACAAACGCGTGCGCGTTCGTCCCCTGGGTACGGACGGTACTCTATGCCTCTGCTACGTACGCACGGAACTTCTTGATCACGCTCATGAGCTGGTCACCCGCGAACCGACCAAGACACCCGCGCGCGACGCTCAGCTCCGAGAACGTTTGAACACTATCGACTAATGGCGACGGCGACGAGGACGCGATTGGGTCACTGCTGCTGCTACTGCTGCCACTGAACGAAGCCTCAAGGCACGCGTGTGCACTCTTGACTCGCGCGATCGCCACTGGCACGGGCTCGAACGTGTGGTCGCCGTACTTGACAGGCGTCGTGTGGTCGCCCGTGACGACAATCGTGACCTCCTGGTCGACGTCGAGCTGCTCCTGGACGCCCCTAATGATGCGCGCGATCATCTCGTCGGCCTTCTCGATGAAGTGAACCTTCTTGGCGACGTCGCGGTCGTGGCCGGCATCGTCGACGGCCTTTACGTGCACGAATCCAAAGTCGTACTCGCCTTGGCGCAGCATTTGCAGTGCCGTGTCGGCCTTGGAGAGTAGGTTGGTGTGGTAGTCACCGGTCGCCCCAGGTGCCTTAATGAGGTCAAAGCCCAGCGACATGCCCAAGCCTGCGATGATGCACGTCGGCGCAATCATGAAGGGCTTCATGCCGTGGATCTCTTCGAATGTCGGCACGTTGATGCGCTCGCCCGGCCCTCGCAGCAGCACGATGTTCGCTGGCGGCTCGTTCTTGCGCTCGCGCTCGAGGTTGATCGGGTGCGTGGACAGGTGGTGGTGAATCACGTCCGAGACCTCGTTCAGGACCTACAGGGTTAGCGATACAATAGAGACTCGGTTAATTGGTCGCTCAGCGAATGGGAGACTCTGTCAATAATGCCAGGCCTACCTTGCTGGAGTACTCGGCCTCTGGCGAGGCATCCATCGGCTTGGAGGTCTGCAGCGGGAGGCTACAACCAGGACACAAGGTTAGGACACACTCCAGGACAACAATAATAGGACGTTTTAGGACAGCAGCAGGAGACTGTACTTACTTGTCCTTGAGCGGGTCCGTGCCCGTGATCTTGTCGCAGAGGCCCGGGCCCTTGAAGACAATGCCGCAGCGGTGCTCCGTCGCGTACTTGGTGGCCACGTGCACCTTCGGGAAGGCTGCGATGGGGATGCCGTCCAGGAACGCGCAGAGCTCGATGCCCCAGGACGGGAAGTCGCGGTCCACGCGCCGCCGCTCGACCACCAGCTCGCCCTTGTCGTTCTAGTGTTTTGCCCGTACAATGTGACATACACGAAGCTACACGTCAGCCAAGGCCCTCACTGTACACACACACATACATACATACAATAACATGCACAGTACTGCGCACCTTCTTGGCCGTGGCAAAGTTGCATTTAAACGCGACGTCGCCCTTGTCCATGGGCAGACCGGCGCCCATGGCCTCAAACGACCCGCGTCCTCGGTAATGGCTGGTCACACAAGTCCCAAATCACAGTGGTTAGTAACGACGCGATCATCATCCCCACAAGTGCGCTCCCTGCCTGCACACGTACATGACGGGGTCGTAGCCCAGGATCGACATGTGCGCCGTGTCGCTGCCACAGGCATAGCCCGGCGCGACGGGGTCCAGCAGACCCGTCAAGCCTCCGCCTGTCAGACCACATACACACACGCACACACATACGCACGCACAGTCAGCCATTGCTGAACCACACAGCACAACGCAGCTCCCTACATTTCCTTTTCCCACCCCCTTCCAGACACACACAAAATACAGAAGACGTACGCGCGATGGCGTCCATGGCGGGCGTGCGCGCGGCCTCCAGCGGCGTCTTGAGCCCCAGCTCGTGCAGCGACACGTCCGCGAGCCCGTCGATGAGCACGAACACGACCGTCTGCTTCTTCGCCACCGCCATCTTCCTTGTTGTTCCGCTTCGGCTCTCTTCTCCTGTTGTGGCTGAGTCTTTGCCGCATGATGGGAGGCAATAAAGAGGAGATTGAGCTGCCTCTGGATGCGAGAGGAACCTTTTTAGCATCACAGGGCGGCTAAACCCTTTTTACAACGGCTTCGCCCTTCGAGGCCGACTGTCGAGGCGCCTTCCAGCCCACTCATCAACTCGCCTCCAAAGCCCGACCGCATCTCGCCATGACGGCTCTGCGGCTACTGTGCCTCCCAACGCAGCCCCACCCCGAGTAAATGACCCACCCGGCCACCAATGGCGACGACAAAGTCGACAATCGCACCTGGATACAGCGGCGACACTTCCAATAATGCACTGCTGCTCGGAGGCTCCCCAGGGATTCACACATTGCACCCTTCGACGCCTTGTGGGCCTCTGGAGCCACTTGCACGCCCACCCAACCTGACCAGCATTCGCCAATTTCCCTCCAAGCACGCACTACTGCAGCCCCACGCCCATCGTGTTCGTAGCTCCAACTCTGCAGGACAAAGTGTTTCAAGCAAACGCCCACCTTCCATGGCAAGATGCTCACAAATATCCTCGTGTACACTTTTCTGGAGCTGCTCAGTCTGCTGCACGTGCACCACACGATGCAGCGCCACTTCGGGGTCTCGCTCTTCTACCAACTGGCGTTCACGCTCGAGAGCGGGTGGAGAATGTTCCTGAGCGAGTTCACGGCGTGGATCCTGCTCATTTTCCAGTTCCTGCTCGTCCACAGCGGTAAGGATTGTTTTGTTCAATTGCTGACTGGTTGGCTAGAAGTACTTCAAGTAGTTTTCTGGGCTGTGAGCTCACACTCACGTTGTTTGGCTTAGGTGAGAACCCTTCAGATGCCGACCTCACATTTCAGTTCGCTTGGGGGAAAGCGAGGCACGACGCGGCTCCTGAGTGACGGATCTGGCGAGAGTCTGCTATTCGCAAGTTGCGTGCTGAATTAAAAGCTGGCAGCTCCCAGCCCATTCACGTCTGCTGGCCTTGGGAATTCCTTGCGGGCTGCGCTTGGATCTCATCACATGTGGCACAAACTGTTTTGAGCTCGTCTGGGGAAGTTCGTTGACGTCTCATTCACGGCCGCAGCGTTAGAGCGGAATCGCAAAGCTTTGGTGCAAGCTCCCGGCTTACAGCGCGATGCCTAGCTCGCTCCTAGCCCCCGAAGTCTTGCTTAATCCTGTGGATCTTGCTACCTCGTCGACAAGCAATCCGGTGGGCAATGGCGTCGTGAAGCTATCGGCCTGAGCGCAAACGAACGCAACAGGCAAGAGCTCTCGACGAGTTCTCTTGCTGCGCTCAGCTACGATCGAAGTTCCAAATGATGAGTGCCACCCCAGGCAAATTAGATCGAAGCACCCCCAGGTCAGGCAAGCAGGATACGTCGCACCCAATCGGGGGTTGCGATGCTGACAGCCGAGAGCCTACTCACTGTAGGAACAAGTCACCGAATGTCCTACTGCAGCGGACCTGGTGTCGTATCGACGACGAGCATCAGCTGTCCCGCTGCAACGACGAACCCACCGTGTAACTCACACCTTTGCTAAAAGCAAGATGCTGAACTGGCGATGGTGATATTTGTCAGCAAGAAGACTGTCGCCGCCGGAGATGTACGACAGCTTTTGTCTTGGTCTGTTGCTTACTTATCGCTCTAGAGCTATGTACCTCTTCGCAGTGGATGGGAGGCAATTCGTGACTTTTATCTTGCGAAGCTTGTGGTTATGCGACTTTGCCTCCATCTCATGCAGGCGTCTTGTCGGTCAAGGGAATCTCGTGAACACAAGCTTGGCTCTGGTCTGCTCTTGAATCGCTGTGGCGGTGGACGGCTCTTGTGTAGCGCTTCTTCACCGACACGTCGATTGTGTTCTTTCAAGCCCCACCATGAATTCTCCCGCGAGGCTTCTAGAAAGCGCATCTTCTCATCAGAGACTCGTACGTGGAGTGCGCTCGCTAGTCCTGGCGGCTCTGGAAGTATCGCCAGCGCTCGTCGAGCACCATGCAGACCCCGATGATCATCGCGACGTCCATGTTGGGCGCGATCACGAGCGTGTGCACGTCGTTACTTCGAAATGCTGTCTTGGGACTCCACACTGTCGCCACCGGTTCACGGACAGTGTTAGACTCTCTCTTGAGCCAGAAGAAGCCCTGGTGCAGGCGCCAGCAGCCCTCGAGGCCCATGATGCGGCGGTCGCCCGTCGTCAGATCCACGAACGACATCTGCAGCGTTGTATTATCGTAATCGACCTCGGCGCTCAACTGGAAGAGCTCGGCGCCTGCCTTCTTGTCCATCCTAGCAGATTCGCTCGAGGCGGCTCAGCTCACACACAGCTTGCCTGTTCCCAGCATCGCTGTGGTGGGCACGGTGTCACACACGTGTGTACCCAGAGCGCGCGACTGACACCACGTCGTGCAAATCGCCTCCACTACCTCATGCCGCAGGTGTTCACGTCACCCTTCGGGCGCGCGTGCGAGGCGGTGTGCTACAGTCCCGAGCTGCTGTCCCTGGTTGCGAACACGAGCTCAGCTGATCAATCAGACGGCGACCAGCAGCAACATACCAGCAGCAATAGCGACAACAGCGACGGCGACGTGAGCCCGTTGGACATCTGCTCATACGCGTACGGGAGCGTGCGTCCATACTTTTGCGACGAGCTCTGGACCGTCTACACGCACTCGTGCTCCGAAACCGACACCGAGTGCCTGGCAATCGGCCGCGTGTCGATCCACGCCATGCGCAGACTGGGCGAGTTTCAAAAGACGTACCCGAACGCGACCATCGACCTACTGGTAGTCGCAAGTAGCAACGACATTGCGATCAGCCGAGGCGGGTTCACGTTTGACGGCAAGCGCGGCTTCGACGTCATCACGTTCTTCCGCGCGCGCAGCTGCAGCGATGGTGGTGACTGCACCACCCAAGTGCTTGAAGACTACCGATACGAGGGAGAGACTATGATGACCGACATCCTCAGCTGGTATCCGATCGTCGTCACGCTGCGAGGCGCGGCGCAGAGCTACTATTGGCTGCGAATGGTGATGCTCATCGGCGGCTGCTACTTCGCAGTCGCGGGGGCTGAGACCGATCCTGACTCGGTCAATGGCGCTCATCGCACTTCGTTCTTCAGACGAGTTCGTCGCGCGACGGTCGTGCTGCTCAAGATCCCGAGCCAGGTGATCATCTACGGCAGCGCATTCCCGCTCGTGGGAAACGTGCTGGCGCACATGGTGGACTCGCCCGTCGTGTACGAGCTCATGGGCCAGAAGTTCGACTCGTTCAATGGCCTCCTCCAGCTCAGTCTCATGGAGCTCATCACCGCGAGCTCGCTGCAGATGCGCAATGTGTGGGTGCTGGCGATCGTCGTGCACGTGGTCGTACGTTTCTCGACGCAGCGGCGGTGGTCGCCGACACAGGGCGTGTGGAGGATGCCGCAGTTCTCCATCGCGCTCATCTCGTCGCTCACGATCTTCTCGCAGTTCCGCTTCCTGTCCTTGCGGTGGACACCTGTGCGAACTATTCAGGAAGTCGAGGTCACTACGCGCCTGCACCCGATGATCGAGGAGCTCTTCCACGTGAATGGCGGCGGCGGGAAGGCATCATTAGGTGGAGTGTTCCTGGACGCCAAGGCCATCACGTGCTCCGTGGTGGTCCTCGGATTCCTCATCACTGCGCTCTCACTGGCAGTCAATCGCGCTCTCAAGCGAATGAGAGTCGAGTTTGCGTCCCTCCGAGAACACACAACTGTGCCGTTGACTGCTGGGGTCCTCTGGCCGACCACAGCGCTGGCTGTGGCCTGGAAAGACGATCTGTTCCGCATCCACCATGTGAGCGACTTTGCGCTCAACCAGTCACGGCTATACTCCACGAAGATCCAGCCCAGCAAACCCCAGCCGGAGGCGAGCCCAGTCAAGTGCGAGACGCTGGACGACCGCTCGGAAGCCGACGAAGCTGCGATGTACCTCATGAACATCACGATGCTCAGCGATCCACTGGCGTTCCTGCTCTGGCGACGGCGGTCGTCGACCACTTTGATCGGATACTATCGCTCGTCGGAGACGCAACATGTGTACCTGATCCCGCTCGTCCACGTCTCGCATCAGTCGGAGCTGGACTGGGAGGGCTTCACGCTCGAACGGGTCGTGGCTGCAGATGAACTCACATGGTCCGAGATCATCACATGCGGGTGAGCGTGGCCGCGGCGTTGGTTGGGTCTTTTCGATGTATTGAGATCCGTCAGGCGACGCTCTGACAGAATCACCTGTTCGCTTCAGCATTGTTGTCGATTTCCGCTGCCTGTTCGACCAGTGAGCAATTCAGTGTCATTATAAGGTGGACAGACGACTGGCGTTAAATTAGGTGATTGGCTGTGTTTCCAGCTTGGATCAGGGCCTCCGAGTAAATAAGCGGACTGAAAATAAATAGATATGTTGTCGGGACAAGAATGTATTATCACAGATCCGCTGGATAATTGGGTTCACGCACACTCGTAAATAATCTACTCCCTCATGGGAAGTAGCTGAAAAACGGATGCGCGGTGCCTGTGCGTAACTATCGTGCCCTGATCAGCTGTCTTGACACACACCAATCGTTCTCACAGCCGAGTCAGAGCACCTACGAGCCATTCGTTGCTGCTGAGTTAAATCTGCTCCTCTGGTATGTATCAACCTTTCGATGGCGATTCCAGTCTTCTCCACTCGCCAGATCTGCCCGTACTTCTTCGCCCTTGTCCTCGACGACCAAGACGAGCCGGCGAATCGCTACCGCTACCAGTGTACTACTGTCCGTAAGCAAGATCCGCGCGCTGGCTGCAGCAGCCTGCTGAGCCACGTGACGAAGCGCCAGCTAGACTATGTCTAGATCATGGCAGCTGCGGGCACACACTCCGGACCGCTCGTCGAGCTCATGGACACGAATAGCCAAGCAATCCGCGGCTGGATCGATTGGGTCGCGCCCTGCAACCTTCCCTTCTCCTTCCCAGAAGGTCCCACGCTCCGCAAGTTCGCGTCCATCTCCCTCGAGACACTGCTCAAGTAGATGGGGATCGTCATTCGGTAGCTCGAGGACGGATCGATGATGCCATCCCAGACAAGTCCGGCATCGTCTTCGATGTGTGGACCTTCAAGTCCGAGTATCACCTGGCTGTGTTTGTCATTCTCCCTCGGGGCGCCAGCGCGGAAATGGTGCTGCTCGCTATGACCCGTTAATTGACGAGGACGTCGCCGACCACACAGGTGCAGCGCACATCAACTTCGTGACCTTGATCCTTCCGTTTTACAAGCGGAAGAGATAACATGTGCTGTTCGTGGTCGACTACAATTGCTCACCCAATGGGAGAGTCGCCTCCTTGTTCGTCGTCCCACTCATTGGATGTGTACACTGTCACGTCAACCTCGCGTTTTCCAGCTTCTTAGCTTCGAGCGAACCGATTCTGGAAGATATCCAGCAACTGACGCGCAAGTTTCGCGGATTGAACGCTGCGGCAAAGCTGAGGTAGGCTACGCGTATTTTGCGCTGTTTAGGTTGTTTCCGCCCATGAATGACTCTCGTTTCCTTATTTCTCGAAAAAGCATTTGACAACTTCCTCCGGCAGGCGGCACGCTGGCCATCGACGTTCAAGATGATCAAGCGGTACATCGAGCTAAAGGACCACCGCGATACCACAGACGAGAAGATTGCAGCCGACTCAGCGCGAGGAGAACAAGCTCGCTGCCTTGTTTCATCGTGTCAAGAACTTCGCGTCACTGCGTCTCCAGACCGACACAGACCTCACCCTGCTTGATGTCCGCGACACCTCCGACACCCCTTCTCGACGATCACCCAGGTTGTCGTCTCAACTTCCGCCTGCGGCCCCAGTGGTTAACAGCCCGGAGTTCGAGCACGCGTGCATCGGCGTCCTCTTGGGAAAGGCCGGCGTGCAATCCGCTGACGACGTCGAGCAGATGAAGGCGCCCAGGACGAGCAGGCGGTCGCGAGCGTCGATGACGTGAGGCTTGGCTTCGCGGAACGCGCGCTGGAGAAGTGCAAACAAGAGCGTGCGTAAAGCGATCCTACCTGTTCATCCCGCTCATCCCTTCAACATCCAACTGCGTGGAGCGGTCCTTTCGCTAATTGAAGCACCTTCGTGCTCATCATCGCCACGGCATGCTTCCAGTGAACCTCGAGATGGCTCTCTTTCTGAGGGCCAACCGCTCGTTTTGGAACGCGAGCGCTATTGCGGGGGCTGCCAATGCTCCAAAACTCGACTGAGCCGATTGTGCTGCTTTGGTAACGGTCTATGCACGATTGATTTGCTTTTGACTTCAGCCTTCCTCGTATCTTGGGTTATTGTTCGCCACAATACGTACAGTTATTTATTTTTGAAATCATTTGAGCAGCTATTTATTTGGATGGAGATATGCAATAAATAGACAATGATATTATCGGAGGGCCTGCCAAGGATGGACACATTTTCCCTTTTTCTTTGCGTGTGGCGTTCTTGTTGTGTACCAGGGCTGGACCCTTGAGGTACCAGCTGGGACACGAGCAAGCAGCTCTCCTGATCTGACAGTTGGCCGCTGGATGGCGCAGTCCCAGCGCTTGTGGCGGACTGGCGGAGGAAGCTCGTCGTAGCGCAGTCAGGCGCACGAGTCTATTCTTAGTGTAGCTCACAACAAGACAAGCGAGACACCAAGCAAGCAATACAGGTTGGTGACTTTCGGGAGTTCCAGCTCCCAAACGTGTGTGTTGTGTGTTTTTTTCCTCGCAGATACACCACAGTTCTTCAACGACATGCATTGCAATGTCGTGAGTGAGCTCGTCCGCCATGCCGATCTGCAGCGCGTGACTTACGAAGTGTACAAGTGCAGGAACCTTCCGTGAGGCCGACACGGAGCCAGTATCAGCAGCTCCATGGATGCAGAACCCCGCTGTCCGGGAACTTTGGTGCAGTAACCAGGCATGGTACAAGGTACCATGCGTGTCAATGCTTCAATGGCTTGAACCACTGAAGCATTGACACGCATGGAGAAAAACGAACCCTCTTCTCGCGCCGTCGCACGTGATCTCCCCCTGGCCATTCGCCATTCAGCCATCAACAGGACCACTTCGCTCCGCTTACAGGCTTCCCCAGAGCAGCCATGGGCATGGGCCAGAGCTCCGTGCAGCAGCTGCCGCATGACGACTCTGTGCGGCTCGTGCCGCAGTCCCGGTCGACCGCCGCTGTTGGCGTGCGCTACTGCAGCAGCAGCAACTCCTTCGATGCGCCCGTGGCACTCGAGATCACGCACCAGAGCACCCTCAAGCCCTCGCGCTTCGTGGCTCGCGATCCAACCACTGGCGTTGTACGCTTCCACAAGGAGCGCAAGCTGCTCTCAACGCGCCAGACGCTCGTGGATGTGTGCGATAAAGTTCCGGTGCTGAATGCGAAGAAGTCGGCGTTCTCGTCGGACTTTAGCGTGCGGCTCGGGGCGGATGACGCGACTCCGGAGCTGCTCCAGATGTACGCCAAGGTTGGATTCGATCGTGCGGATCTGCGGGTCTCGTTTGCGAATCTGACGACGGGCGAGCGCTGCTTGATGGGCATGCAGGGCAATTGGCGTCTGCACCAGGGCTCATTCTGGCTCAAGAGAGGGTCGGCAGGCGTCCGAGAACCTATTGCGAAGGTGCGGCCGAGCGCTGACCGACTGAAAGGTACCGAGGTGTACACTCTCGAGGTCGCGCAGAACGTGGACGTTGCGCTAATACTCGCGATCTGCATGGTGCTCGACGAGCGCTGGCGGCGGCTCAAGAGCCGCAACGATTTATGAGCGCACACGGGAGGATTTTCTGGACGCCCTCGGGGCCAGGATCGAGCGAATGCGGATACGTGGAGCGCTTGATGGAGAGGGAGAGGTGTTTGAGGTCACCCGGGAGTCCAGAGTTGAAGAAGAATGCGCGCTGCACAAGTTCCCACAAAGCCGTGTATCAAAGCGACTAACTGTGTTAGCAACAAGATCACACAAGCTTTGCATGAGGATTAGTCTCACGGCAAGATACCTAAAGGGAGTCTGGAACTTAAAGCTGGCACGTCAAGACACAGGGAGAAATGAAACCACGTACAGTGCTAGTCTGCACACCTTCTGCCTCGACCCTCTCGGTTCATAGGTTCCCTTATTTTCCTGTACAACAGACCTCTCGTCCGGCTTGTACACACACTTCACGAGTTTCTAGATCTCGGGGCCATCGAAGTTGCTCCCAAGGATACACCTGGGCAAGCTCCGGATCGTATATTAGCGTCGGGGGAGGCTTCTTGGCGACTTTGGGGCCTCAACTCACACCTGGACTCGCACAGGTGCGAGATGAGCGCAGCCACAAGCTGCGCATCTGCGTCCCAAGCTCCACTTGCTTGTGCTGAGTAACTCGTGCGCTGTCCGTGTCGCCCGTGGCAACGCGGTGTTGGTTGGGCTGGTTCGTAGTGTTTGTTGTGGGTGCAAGTGGGAAATACGAGGTGGTGGGTGGCTGAGTCAGATGCCTCGCCTCCACCTGTGTCCACCATGGAACTATTTTCTGAGGCGAGACTCGACAACGTTTCTGGGCAGACCCTTCGACAAAAGCTGCATGCCGATACTACCGCGACTGGCTCTGCCTGTCCAGTAAGCACTCGAGGAAGTTCGACCAGTGTGCTGACCCGCCAACTGACGAGTGTGAGAGTTTATGTAGTCTCGTAGGATTCCCAGGATTGGATCCTTTGAAGCATTTCCATTCCCAAGGTTACTTGCTCCTCAGCTGCAGCGAGTGTGATTGTAGCTACCTCCAGGTCTGAGGATGGTCAAAAGTGACCTGAGGTTGGGTGTCGATGTCAGCCCACAGCGCGTCGCTCGTGCTGCTCGTGGTCTAGAAGAGCACAGTCTCAATAGTTTTGCTGTGACGACTTGCACAAAATAGCATCTCACTATCAATAGCCGTTCTGTGCGCACGTACAAGCCCACGCTCCAGCACCTCGTGACTGATGTCTAGAGAGATCAGTCAGCTAAGCTCTTCGTTCCACCTGAGCGTGTCAAGATAGCGTCGCGAGTGTCAAGCCTCAAGCCTCCGTCTCAGTAAAGTCAATATCGCCAACCCAAGTTACGGCAATGTGGCGCATTCCCTCGAAGCGAGGCGCTCAACGGAAGCAGATCACCCGAGTCACTGTCATTGACCGTCCTGGCGCTGGTGGCCCCACTTTCCTCGTGAACCCAGCGGAGCCCAGATCTCCCATCCGCGACCAGCTTGCCGCCCATCCTTTGCGCCGCGGCCTCGTCTCGGACGACGTGATCCCGTTCTCCTGGCTGCAGAGCGCCTTCTCGCTCTTCGCGTATGTGTGGCTGCTCACGAACTTCGTGCGCACGAGCTTCGCGATCCGCCAGATGAACAGCTACAACACGGTCGAGCCCAACGTGTTCGTGAACTTTGGGCCCTACGCGTACACTGGCAACACGTTCAACTCGAATGGCGCGGGGCTCGCGAACGTGACGACGGCCAAGCCCGTCGCGCTCTGGGGTTACAAGTACGACACGACGTCGCTCGCCATGCGCGCCTTTGCCGAGTTTTATAACGTGACAGCCTTTCCAGACTGCGTGCTGTATCGAGGCAAGTGCACCAGCGACTTCCTGACTCCAGCCACTGGCCTAGCGATGCTCGACTCATTGGTGGACACGGTTCGCGATGCCTCAGTCGAGCCCACGACGTCCCACCTGGCGACCCAGGACCCCAAGTACCACCAGCTACGACCACAAATGCTGCTGCTACGAGCGACCTACGATTACTTCGACCGCATCCACCACTACCTCATGCCACAGGTGTTCGCGAACCCGTTCTCGCGCACTTGTCAGGTCGTGTACTACAGCCCCAAGCTCTTATCTCTAGTGTCGGCGAGCTCAGCGCTCGGCTCCGTGGGACAACCGCAGTCCCAGACCAACTCGTCGTCTTTCGTGGACTTTTGCTCGCAGTCCTACGGCGGCCTGCGTCCATACTTCTGCGACGACCTCTGGACGAACTTTGGTCGCGCGTGCAACCCCAACGACCCAAAGTGCCTCGCTGTCGGTCACGTCTCCCAACATGCGGCAAAGAGACTCGACAAACTCAGGGCCTTGTACCCGAACGCGACAGTCGACTTGCTGCTCGTCGAAGGCATCCAAGACATCGTGATCCACCGCGGTGGTCTCACGTTCGTCGCACAGCGTGGAGCTGACATCATCACGCTCCTACGCATTCGCGAGTGCAGTAGCGTGAATAGCACAGATGATTGCGAGACTCTGGTGCTCGACGAGTACCGCTACGAGGGCGAGACCATCACGAGTGACATCCTCTGGTGGTACCCGATCGTCGCGACGCTGCGTGGTGCGGCGCAAATGTACTATTGGCTCCGTCTGTTGA
>JAASFQ010000649.1:0-17055 GCA_023333845.1 Globisporangium polare | reverse complement strand
AGCTGTGCGATCGCGCAGCACGAGCAGATGCACGAGGCGCAGCCGTCGCCGATGCAGCTGCCGGGGATCTGGAACCGCTCGCGCACTTTCGAGCGCGCCTGCCACACAACGAGGCGGAACAGGCTCTGGCCGACCGCCATCGTGATCGGTAGCAACATCGTCGAGGTCGACGGCGCACCAGTGACCACGACGGATCCGGTTTGCGGGTCGTACGTGTACGTCGCGGTCTCGGTCGAGTCCGAGGGGATGAAGTTTCCGATCACGCCGACTGCGTAGAGCACGAAGAGGCTCACGAGCGCTGGGAGGTACCGGTAGAGTCCCAGGCGTGCGTAGACCTGCGCGAGCGAGATGCACGGACAGCACCACGCCATCAACAGGTTCGGCACGCAGTTGTCGCAGCAGGAGCAGAGACCGGACGCCCATCGACCCGTCTGGATCTGGTTGCGAGGGTCCACTGATTTCTCCTGATGCTGTTGCGGTGGTGGTTGCTGCCCGCCTCCATTCCCAGCTCCACCAGGCGGCGGATAGTTGGCATAACCTGGAGGAGCTGCTCCGACTGGATAGACGGCGTTGCCTGGAACCGGGTAGACGTGAGCACCGCCGACCGCATACCCAGCTTGCTGTGGAGCGCCGTACCCGTACGGTGGGACTCCCGAACCACCACCCTGGGCCAGCGCACCCGAGTTGTACCCTCCGTTCGGTGGCGGAGCCCCGCCGTAGCCGTAGCCACCGGTGTACCCGCCTGTTGGTTGGCTGTAACCTAGCGGTGGTGGCTGCACGTCACCGCCGTCTTCAGCCTGGAACGGATGCACGGCCGCCATGCTTTTGGGCTTATATCTCTGTCGACTTCTGCTGTGCCTTGTCAATCGAACTGTGAGGGACAATTATGTGCAATCCCCCCCCAAGCCTGGGTCAGGACCGTACCAGAGAGATGGACGAGGCCCTTGTTCGTCTTGGGAATCTGATCAGGACGGTCCGACTTCGGAGGTCGATCCGAGTTGATTGGGCTTGTTGGCCGTGTGTAGTCTGTCCGTCGTGTGTCCTCGACTCGGTTGGCTTCGGAGCTCAGCCTGACTGGCCTGGCTGTTCCATCCAGACGGAGCTGGTCGTGCAACATCCAAAGACGACGGCCAAACTGATCAACTGATCAGGCGCTGGCTAAATTTACAACTGGAGCCTGTCGAAATTGGCTCGTGTTCCTTCAAGGTCCTTCTTCGCCAACTATCCGAGTCGGCGCTCTCACGGGTCGTCTTCCTTCTTTTGATGCCCGCACATACTATTGCTATGGTGCGGCAAAGCCGGTGGCGTTCGCCGTGGATCACTCCATGGTGGCAAAGACACAAGAGCTGCTGGACCAACAGAGCAGCTGTGGTCGAACTGTACTGCGTGGTGGCTGTGGCGGTGCTGCTAGTGTGGACAGTCGACAGCGCCACGCCGCCGCAGAACCTCGCAGACGCCTGGTATCTCTCAACGCGCTGCAGCGAAGTGTCGACAACCGCGTCGACCGAGTGCAGCAACTACGAGCGCTGCAAGGCCACCCACCGGTGCGCGCGAGGCGATGAAGGTGCGCTTAGTGTCCATAGTGAACTTAGGCTTGCCCTTGAGCCTGTTGGTCTGAAACTGGGTTTGTTTATTTGGATGCTGTGGTGAAGCAGACTACTCGATCAAGGCGGCGACACTTGCTAGCTTCACGAGGCAGTTCGCCGGTGGCAACCGTTTGCAGATCCCGCTCATGAATGACTTTGAGGACTGGAAGTCCGGTACGCACCGGTGGCGCATCAAGCAAGGTGCCTAGGCTTTTTGTACCTTTGCACCAAGGCCTAGAAGCCTTCGAGGCTGGTGCACTCACCATGGGTCTCTCCTCTATTTTCCTCAGGTCCCGACACGATCTCGACCACGAAACTCGGCTGGAACACGTTCGACTTCCCAATCATCGGCTCGCTCGAGCTCACGGCCGGGTACCTGATCTTCGACACCGACACCGCGGAGCTCCGCGGCGATGTAATCCTCAAAGGTGTGGTCAGTACGACGCTACAGGGCACACAGGTCGCTGTGTTCAACTTCATGACCGTGTACCTGGGCAAAGACGTGGTCGTGCGCTTCATCGGCAGCACTGCAATTACCATCATGAGTCGCAGCAGTATGGTCATCGACACGGAGCTCAAGGTTCGACCCGGGACACTCGGTGGGTTCCCAGGGGGCGGATTCATCGGTGCCGACGCGACCAACAACGACCGCAATGGACCGGGCAGTGCGAGCGTGCGCGTGTATGTGAAGACCGTCTCGACCTTTGGGACTCACGTTCTTGAGATCCAGGAGATCGAGACGATGGCGGCTCCGGGCCAGAAGATCACGGGCCACTTTGTGCTCTTCTATGGGGATAACAGTGCCTTGCGAACCCAGCCGATCTCGTACGATGCCACTTCCTACGAGGTACAGAAGTCCTTGGAGGTCGCGTTCCCAGATATTGGGAGTCTCCAGGTTCAGCGCGACGACACCAAGCAGCAGGTGCCCGAGAGCGGACGACTCTGGCGCGTCACGTTCCTTACAGCGGTGGGTAATGCACCCCAGCTGCGAGTCAAGAGCTATCTGAAGGCGCTGTCGTCCCAGGTCGTGACTCGAACGATTCGTGATGGGAATCAGCTCTCAGGCACGTTTAGCCTCGGGTTCCTTGGGAATCAGACCCGGGACTTGGCTCACGATGTCTCGGCTGAGGCGCTGAGAGCGGCGCTACTGGAAGATTTCCCAGTGCTCATCGACGCTCGCGTCACAAGGACCGACCCACTGAGTCAGTGCGTCCAAGGATCCACTGAGCCCGACCAGAGCGCCTCAAGTACGACAGCGTCAACTACATCCGCTGAGGATCGATACAACCAAACGCAATGGCTGCCACCCAATCAGATCCTAGTCGACAGTCTGGACAGCGTGAAGAACTACAAAGATAAGCTCTGCGCCGGAGGCCGAGGCGCCGCTGACGGGTACGTCTGGAAAGTGCAGTTTTGGACAAGAGAAGGCAACCAGATGCCGCTCAGCCCCACGTCTCCGACTGCTCTATTGGTGGACCCTGAGGCTCTGCTCACGATTGACTTTAGTGGGTTGACGGGCATCGGAGCCACTGGTGAAGTGGTCGACTCGCTGGTATTTTCACTGGCGTTTGGTGGCGGTGGGGCTTCGTTCGTCAGCAAAGGAGGTGATGGGTACGCGAATTCGTATCGGACGACACCGGAGTACGCCCAGGTTTACTCGGACGAGCACGTATCCGACTTACTAGGCGGAAGTGGTGGCGCTGGCGGCGGTCATGACCCAGTCGACATGTTTCCAGTGGTCCAGCCTACCTTGGGAGGTCCTGGGGCCGGGTCGATCATGCTCAGTGCTGTGAACGACATCCTCATCGGCCAGAATGGCAAAGTCTCAGTGAATGGCGGCCACGGAAGACCTGGGTTCACTGCCGGAGGTGGTGGATCCGGCGGTACGCTCCTTATGATCAGTGGCGGCTCGATCTCTCACCATGGCGTGATTGAAGCCCTCGGTGGACACGGCGGTAGCAGCTCTATAGTCACCAACGATATCCAGAACCCGTTGCTGGCGAACCCTGGAGGTGCTGGTGGTGGTGGGGGTGGTGGAAGTGTTGCGATCTTCGCTCAGACATTCTCGACCTGGGGCGATGGGAGTATCGTGGTCAGTGGCGGGGCATCCCAGGATCCAGTGCGAGCTGGAGGCCCAGGCTCGTCGTATATTCAGGTTCAGACGAATCTAGCGATGCGAATTGACCCAAGTCTCGGGGCCGCCGGCACTTTCAAATCCCTGCTCGTCGATGGTGCCGACAACTATGACAGTGGTAGTGATGGTGAAGTCCATACTAAGAGCCACCAAATGGTTCGCAATGGGCCGCGCTTCGTGTTTGATACGACTTTGTCACAGCGACCGACTCGGATCTCGTACTTCGTGCGCATTGGCAACTTTGTCGAGGGCAAAGTCACGACGAACCGCGGCGCGATCTTTGGCGTCCACGAGGACAGCGACTCCACTGTTAGCAATGGTGACAACAAGGACGAGTTCATGGTCGCGATTGCGATCACCGACGGCTTCTTCACGCACGAGGCCAACAGTTTCCAGTGGCCTCGGGTTCCATTCCAGGCCAAGATCCAGCCCAATCGGTGGTACAAAGTCGACCTCTTCCTCAACTGGTACCGCCACACGTACTCGATCCAGCTCAATGATGTCTTGAAAGTGCAGAACGTGCCGTTCAAAGGTGAATGGGTGGGGTCCGTGAGCTTGAACAACCTCCATGCGATGTCCACATGGTGGGACGAGATCTACGTCGGTGAGAACCACTTGGTCGACTTTGTTTGTCCCTACGTGGCCCAGAGCCCAACTGCTACAACTTTTACTCCACCAAGCTACAGCAGCAACAAGGCGTATGGGAATGGCGATGGCGTTGTGGTTATCAGGAAGCGCTCGTTGCGTAAGCTCTGGGCCGCGTCGTTCCAAAGCCCCACGACCTCGTACACCCCGATGGTCAAACACGAGAGCCACCTCTCACAACGTGAAGAGTTCAAGCACAACAACGGCGGCATCGTACCGTTCGACGGCGAGCCGCACCGTTTGTTCTTCAACGACATTCGCGAGTCAGAGAGCGAGCTTTTCGATGGCAGCGGCGAGGAGGAGCTGGTTAACAGCGACGAGGAGATCCTCTCGCAGTCCGAGATCCTCAGCATCCCCGGTCTGGCTCAGGACAGCACCATTGTGATTCCACTCGAGACTGGAGTGGACCTCGCGACCTTGGCAGCCGATCGATCCAGCAGCACGCGTACCACCCAAGTGTCCAAGAGGACGAGTATGTACTGGTACTCGGAGGTCTTCAACGAGACCGCTTTGGTTGGAGCCATCGGCGCGTGTTCGACGCTCGACTACCTCGAATGGCGCAATGAAGGGATCATGCTCCACTTTGTCAACCTGACCGATCCCTTCGGTGATCGCCCAGGTGATCTACTCGCCGACCGGCCCAAGGTGATCTTCAACAGTGACACTGGAACGTTCGTCATGTGGATGCACGTGGACAACCAGACAAACACCATGGGGCTCAGTGGTGTCGCTTCGAGTGCATACCCCAATGGGCCGTTTGCCTTTGTGCACAGCTTTTATCCGGAAGGTGCGCCGCTTGAAGCCCCCGGTGGTCAGAGTATCAACGAGACTCACGACCAGACACTCGCTGTTATACCCAGTGCTTTGGCTGGAAAACCACCGGTGGCGTATCTGATCCGGGCGTACTTCAAGACGGTCGAGTTCTGGCTGCCGCGTGCCGTGATGGATCCGCTCTGGCAGAGCGTGCAGGCCCCCGATGGCAACACAAGCTTCGGGCTGAGCTACCACCGCGCGTTCTACCACTCGGGCTACGACAATCCGAACGACATCTACCTGCAGCGCTGGCGCATGGAGGACATGCCCTGGGAGCTCATCTGCTGCGAGCCAACGAACCAGAGCCACTGTGTCTCGTTCACGCAGATCCCGTCAACCCCAGCCGAGGTTTGCCCCGACGGTATGGAGAAGAAGCAGATCCTGGGCCAGAGTCAGATGTCCGATCCGAACCACATCACGTCTAGGTACAAGGATCCAAACGACGACGCAACCAGCTTCTTCGTGCCGCACTCAGTGCCATCACACACGCCCTGGGGCTTCCAGGTCTACAACGTGAAGACGTGGCGCGGCAGTTACTTTGACGCGCTCAGTACGAACATTACGCTCTTCACCTTCAAGCGGTTCGCGGGCGAACGACGGCGTCTTGAGATCGAGAGTGACCCGAAGATCCAATACGAGTACCCGAACGAGGAAGAGCTCA
The DNA here is from genome assembly GCA_023333845.1 of Globisporangium polare. NCBI lineage: Eukaryota > Oomycota > Peronosporomycetes > Pythiales > Pythiaceae > Globisporangium > Globisporangium polare. The sequence goes on along the minus strand of JAASFQ010000649.1, from coordinate 11,216 downwards.
CACGCCATGTGATCCCGACGAACGACACGGAGATCCTGGACCTGCTGCTCGCGACTCTGGGCGTGCCCATGAGTTTGGCGTTCACAGCCAAATACTCGTCCTTCGACCTGCTCGAAATCGACATCAACAGCGACGGGAAGATCACGTCGAGTGAGATCGCGCAGCTCCAGACCAAGTTGGCGCAGAAGAAGCTCACAGTACAACTCGTCTCGTCACTCATGGCGGACTTTGAGGTCATGAAGTGGGACCAAGTACGCATCATGGACGCCAACAGCGACGGCGAGATCACGTTCCCGGAGTTTGAACGATGGATCGGACTGGATACGAACCTGCTCTTTGACAAGTTTGACATCGACAAGAACGGCTTCCTCGATGAGAACGAGCTCGCGCGCACGCTCTGGTACAGTCAGATGCCCAGGCTGGACACGGCGATGATCCTTTTAGACCCGTCCTTTGACGGCCGCGTGTATTACCAGCGGTTCCGCTCGCTCGTGCTCGACACTCCCAACTTTATCTTCACCACCTACGACTTTGACAAGTCCGGTGCACTCACGCAGAACGAGATCGACCTGATGATCAAGGACTTGGGGACAGCGTTCGCCGACGCGAGCGTCTTTGAATCGCTCAAGAACGCCACGACCAACAGTATCTTGAAGGCCGACTACGCTGCGTGGCTTTCGTCGTCCACAAGTCTGCTCGCTGGCTCACGCAACAAGCTCAAGGTGGACAACGCCGTCCACGCAACGCGTCCGGACAGCTTGACGGGGCCGCTGCATGTCGTCGAGAGGAGACGAGCAAAGTACATTGCGATCAGCCGCTTGACGAGCGACTACCTGGGCACAGAGGGGCTGCTGCGGGAAATCGAGGGCGACTTTGAAGGGCGAGAGGCGCTCATGAACTACTTCGAGTTCGCGGAGCAGCTCTTTGGCCTCAGCGACGAGGATTTCCAGGTTGACGTTGCGGCTTCGGACGCTTCTTCTCCACCAGGCGCTCAACCGTTCCGCACGTTCCTGTCTTCGAGCATGCTGCAAGATCGCGCTTCGTACTGGAATGGACGCATCTGGGAAGGGCGGCCGTCAGCACCACCACTGTTCACGTACGGAGCGCAATGCCTGCAGGTCGCTGGCGTCAACGCCTCTGACACTGGATGTCTCCCGTGCCTCACGCGTTCTCCATACGTCACTCCCACGATCGATGCGTACCAGACCCAGGCTCGCGGCGATTCCCACTGCCAGCCGCAGAAGGAGCTGGACGCGTACATCAAGGACTTCGACCAGCAGGTGTCCATCCAGCTCCAGTACCAGCAGCAGTCTGTGTACGGGCCACAGGGTCTCCAGCCGCACATGTCGCCCTGTTTCAACCAGTCGCAGTTCTTCCCCTGCGACGTCCACAAGGTGGTCGACGGCAACATTGCCGACGGCCTGCGCGACATGCACGCGCGCGAGACGCAGTGGAACTTGGGCTGGGAGAAGCACCCGAACAACGTCGGCTCGTCGGTCAAGATCCGCGCAGACGACGTCCAGAGGGAGAGTCAGGGCCCGTCGTTCATAGAGAGATTCCCGAACCGCCTTCGCGAGCTGCTGAGCAGCGTGATGCTCGACACTGTCGTCACGTCTGCGCCCGATGAGCTCGCTGACGTATTGGGTGGAGGATTGTAGTCTTTGAACGCATACGTAGCAAGGGTGGTGGTGACAAAGCTTTGACCTCGTTGTTGGCTCATGCGTGTCAATTGGTACCGGCTTCATTTTAAGCTTGTATGGAGCGCGCACTTTGGCTTGAAGTTTGTTGGCCGCTGTCACTGAACAGAGCCAAAAAAGTGGCGAGCAACACGTTGCACGCCATTTCAGGCGAATGCAGAGACGCAGCCCCGCCACTCAAGAAACTGACATCGAGCAGTACGACATCCTTGCCGCCTGTCGCCTCCCACCAGCTCAACAGCCAGATTTCGAGCACGACGATGACTTCGATATGGCGGACACCTCTTCAATAGTTGACTTGAGGTGGAGAAGGAAAGATGGAAAGTGAATGACAAAAGGCGAACGAAGTGTGTCTGCTATTTGCTATCTGGACTGCTCTCTGCGAGGCCATGGAGCTTTTGTCAGACGTGGGTACACTTCATCACTTGGTTAGGCTTTACAAAAGTGCAACATGCAGATCAGCTCGACCTGGGTGCACTTGGTGCATCTGCAACAGCGCCTTTGACCTTGGCCCTCGTATCACCGACTGCAACTTTCGACTAGAGTTGATCTGAGTATCCGCAAGTGCAATACTCGCTCAACAACGCCGCCGAGACCGACGACGGCGACGAACGCATGCACGAGTCCTGTCGAAGGACCCTCGTCTTCCCTGATCGCGGTGTGTGCACGGAGCACGCTGCGAGTCGTGTGCGCGGTAACGAGCTGTGCCCGCACAGGCACCATGAAAAGAACCCGCTCGTCGACCTCGTCGACATGATCGCCTCAAGTCTGGATATTTGCGCGTTCACGTTCACTACCCCCCTCGTGAGCAACCTTTTGGTCTCGTTCTTTTCTTTGTCTGATCGAGTAAACTAACTCGTGTACGATGGTGCTCTTATCGTGTACAGATCACTGCCGCAGCGAAGAGGGCCCATACTCGGCGTGGTGTGGTTGTTCAACTCCTATCTGACCGAAGTCAAGGCCAGAGCCCTGAGACCTGGAGAGCCTCGAAAAGCCAGATTCCTGCTTTGCGTCGTGCGGGTGCTAACGTCCAGTTCGCCGAATCCAGTCCTCCACCCGCGCTCAGGGACATCCCGAGCTGTGCTGAAGATGTCGACTCTGCTGCCCGATGTGCAGCTGGATAAGGCGATCGTGTTGCTGCAGGCCTTCGAACTGGTTCTGGTTGTCTTCCCCATTCAACATCTCCATTCGATGTAGCTCACGTGGTCCACATCACTTATCCAAAAAAGAGATTTCAAAGCGAGGTTTTTCGTGCTGGACACTCAAATGCGAAGAAACGAGTGTGCAAAAAGAGGACAAGTACGACTTGAAATATGCGAACCTAGCAGGCGTCAATACCAACATCAGGCTAAGTTATTTGAAAAACAAATCCACACTCAACAAATGCCGAGGTTTTATCTCTTTTTTCAAATTTGAAATTGAAGTCGGAACGCGCGCGTGGCAAGGAAACTGAGCAGCAACAAAGTGGCAGAGGAGGAAAGGAAAGGACAAAACGCGAGCCAAACGCATCGTCACTTGCGAAAAGGAAACCCCGCTGCAGCCGACGCACAGCTCCACGGGACGACTTCAGACAGTAGCAGCACGCGCCATGGACTCCTCGGACGATGACGTACGTTGCCTGCGTTTGTGGATGTGGGTCTGTGTGTCAATGCGTTGGGTTTGCTTGTGACGTGCACGGATCGCATTTGCCCCCACCCTCCTGTGGGCAATTGGATCGTTGCATGTGCGCGAGGCAACAGAAGATGGCAACTGTGGTGGTGGTTGCTGGCTGCTTGCGATTGCGGCGAGCGTGCATTGGTGACGTGGTGCTCATGGATGGATTGCGTGTTGCTCCCGTCGGGTTTTGTGTGTGAAGGTGTACATGCCGGACAGCCCCGTGGCGAAGAAGCCGAAAGCGACCAAGCCGAAGGTAACCAAGCCGAAGGCGCCAAAGAAAGTGACGGCGGCAGGCGATGCGAAGAAGAAGGCTCCTGCAAAGAAGGCGCCAGCGAAGAAGAAAGCGAAATACTCGGATGAAGACGACGTGTCGTCGTTTGCTGGATCGGATGACGATGAGGCGAGGCCCGCCGGCCCGTCACCGGCGAAGCAGTCGATTGAGCAGATCTACCAGAAAAAGACGCAGCTGGAGCACATCCTTCTCCGCCCGGACACCTACGGTACACTTTGCTATGTCATCGAGCGCTTTGCTTGTATGCTTGAGATGGTGTATCGACGGCTTATTGCTCTTTTGTTGTTGTTTGATGTGCAGTCGGATCGATTGAGCCGGTGACTCAGAGCATGTGGGTCTTCGACGAGGAGAACAAGCGGATGGACATGCGCAAGATCACCTTCGTAAGTTCAACGGCATATTGATGCATCGCCGTGTCCGTTCACGTTTTCTAACAACCATCACCGATTTGCTGAGTGCAGGTTCCTGGTCTCTACAAGATCTTCGACGAAATCATTGTCAACGCATGCGACAACAAGCAGCGCGACAAAACGATGGACACGCTGAAAGTTAAGATCGATGTCGAAAACGGAGAGATCTCGGTCTGGAACAACGGCAAGGGTATCCCAGTGGTCATGCACAAGGAGCACAACGTGTACGTGCCAGAGCTCATCTTCGGCCACCTCCTGACCGGCAGTAACTTCGACGACAAGAAGAAGAAAACCACTGGTGGTCGAAACGGTTATGGTGCCAAGCTTGCGAACATCTTCTCGACCGAGTTCGTCGTGGAGACAGCCGACGCGAGCACGAAGCAGCGCTACAAGCAGGTTTTCGAGAACAACATGGGCAAGAAGAACACGCCTACAATCACGTCGTGGGCGAGAAAGGACTATACGTGCATCACGTTCAAGCCAGATCTCGCTCGATTCAAGATGACGAGCCTGGATGCCGACATCGTCGCGCTGTTCAAGAAGCGTGTGTACGATGTCGCTGGTGTCACGGACAAGTCACTGAGCGTGTACCTGAACGACGAGAAGATCGCGATTAAGTCGTTCCCAGAGTACGTGAGCCTGTACAAGACCCCGACGAAGAAGCCAGTGAACGAGAGTGGAAGTGGTGGCGAAGAAGACGAAGTGCCGAGTGCGCCTGCGGACGCGGTCATCTTCGACAAACCAGATGAGCGCTGGCAAGTTGGCGTTGCTATCAGCGACGATGGGTTCCAGCAAGTCAGTTTCGTGAACGGTATCTGCACCACGAAGGGAGGTCAGCACGTCAACTACATCACGGACCAAATCGCAGCCAAGCTCATTGCAGTGGTCAAGAAGAAAAACAAGGGCGATGCGGTGAAGCCGAACTACATCAAGAACCACATGGTCGTGTACGTCAGCGCGCTGATCGACAACCCAGCCTTCGACTCCCAGGTACGGAGACTCCGTCGCCGTTTTCTTGTTGCTGGAAAGGGCCTCTCGCAACACTGACACACACGTGCATTGTTTTTGACAGACGAAAGAAACCCTCACTACCAGAGCGACCGCGTTTGGATCAACGTACACTTTGAGTGACAAGTTCTTGAAGCAGATCGAGAAGAGCGGCATGGTCGAGCGCATCCTGTCGTTCGCTCAGTACAAGCAAACAGCCGAGCTGCGTCGCAAGGGTGGCGCTACAGCGAAGAAGACTCGTCTCACAGGAATCGTGAAGCTGGACGACGCAAACTATGCAGGAACTGCGAAGGGACCAGACTGCACGCTGATCGTCACTGAAGGAGATTCCGCCAAGACGATCGCTGTCGGAGGTCTGTCGGTGGTTGGGCGAGACTACTACGGCGTTTTCCCGCTGCGTGGAAAACTGCTGAATGTGCGTGAAGCGAGCCACGCCCAGATCTTGAAGAACGAAGAAATCCAGAACGTCGTCAAGATTCTCGGCTTGAAGTACGGACAGAAGTACGAGTCCACGAAGGGTCTGCGCTACGGTCATTTGATGATCATGGCAGATCAGGATCACGATGGCAGTCACATCAAGGGTCTGGTGATCAATTTCATCCACCACTTCTGGCCGTCGCTGCTGCACATCGAAGGCTTCATCCAGGAGTTCATCACTCCGATCGTGAAGTGCACGAAAGGAAACAGCAGCAAGGTGTTCTACACAATCCCCGAGTACACTGCCTGGCGAGAAATGACCAACAACGGACGCGGATGGAGAATCAAGTACTACAAGGGTCTGGGTACGAGTTCGACGCAAGAGGCGAAAGAGTACTTCTCGGACCTGCGAACGCATCAGGTTGGATTTACCTATGATGGAGACGAGGACGGTGACGCGATTGACATGGCGTTTTCGAAGAAGCGAGTCGAGGAGCGCAAAGACTGGTTGCGCGGCTACGAAGCTGGAACCCACGTCGACTACGATGTCGACGAGATGGCGTATTCCGAGTAAGTGCATGCCTTCTCTCGTTTGGTTGATCGCTACTGATTTAGTGGCGTGTACTTGCTCTACCAACAGGTTTGTGAACAAGGAGCTGATCCTGTTCTCGATGGCGGATAACATGCGTTCGATTCCGTGCGTGGTGGATGGGTTCAAGCCGTCCCAGAGAAAGGTGCTGTTCTGCTGCTTCAAGCGAAATCTGAAGGTAAGAGCGATTCGGTTTGCTGCACGAGATCTGGGCACGAGATTCACTAACAGCATGTTCAACTGCAGGTCGAGCTCAAGGTTGCCCAGCTTGGCGGCTACGTTTCCGAGCACTCGGCTTACCACCACGGTGAGCAGAGTCTGTACGGAACGATCGTGGGGATGGCGCAAGACTTCGTCGGCAGCAACAACGTGCACCTTCTCTCCCCGAATGGTCAGTTCGGTACGAGACTGATGGGAGGCAAAGATGCCGCGAGCCCTCGTTACATCTTCACGAACTTGGAGCAAGTGTCCCGCATCCTCTTCGACCCGCTCGACAACGACGTGCTGAACTACTTGGACGACGATGGGCAGTCAATCGAACCCGAGTGGTACATTCCGATCATCCCGATGGCGCTTGTGAACGGCAGTGAAGGTATTGGCACAGGCTGGTCGAGCTCGGTCCCCAACTACAACCCCCACGACATCATTAAGAACCTGCGTCAGAAGCTGAACAATGAAGAGCTGAGCCCGCTCGTGCCGTGGTACCGTGGCTTCAGTGGCCACATCATTGAGAAAAGCTCCGGTAAGCCGTCCGACAACCAGACCTTCTCGGTGCAAGGTTTGTACGAGCTCAAGGATGAGAGCACGCTCGTGATCTCGGAGCTGCCTGTCAAGAGCTGGACGCAGACGTACAAGCAGTTCCTCGAGTCTTTGCTGGAAGCCGGGACGATCAAGGACTTTAGGGAAAACCACACCGATGTGAAGGTGTCGTTCACGATCACCTTTGAGCCGAAGACTCTCAGTGACATTTGCGCGGCGCCAGGCGGAATCGTCAAGAAGTTCAAGCTCGAGACCTCCATCTCGACGTCCAACATGCACCTGTTCGATGCTCAGGGACGTATCAAGAAGTACGAGAACCCGCACGAGATCTTGGAAGAGTTCTTCAGCATCCGCTTGGACTACTACGGCCGTCGCAAAGCTGCACTGCTGCGCAAGCTCGCAGAGCAGATCAAAATCTTGTCGAACAAGGCGCGATTCGTGCTCGCGGTTGTCAACCAAGAGCTCGTGGTGAGCAACCGCAAGAAGCAGGACATCCTTCAGCAGTTGGTGGACGATGGCTACGACCAGGTCGTGGCGAAAACGACCAAAGCCAAGAAAAATGGAGACGACGATGAAGAAGAGTCAGAGGAAGAAGACACGGCTACGGATGCTGCCAGAGGGTACGATTACCTGTTGTCGATGAAGATTCTCAGCCTGACCAAGGAACGAGTCGACAAGCTCCGCGCTGAGCTGCAAGCACGTGAGGACGAGCACCGTGAGCTGGATGGCACTCCGATTGAGACACTCTGGATTCGCGATCTGGACAAGTTGGAGGCGCTGCTTCTCGAGAACGAGGCAGAACGAGCGAGAATCGCTGCTTCCGCGCCGACCCCGAAGAAGAACGGAAAGGGACGAAAGGCGAATGCGAAGACCAAGAAGGGCAAGAAGAAGGGCGACAGTGATGATGACTCGGACTACGAGGCGTCGTCGAAGCCGAAGTCAAAGGCTAGAGCAGCGCCGAAACCAGCAGCACCGAAACCTACAGCACCGAAACCAGCAGCATCCAAGCCAGCGGTGAAGAAGGAGAAGGAGGCTCGCCCCATGACCTCATTCTTTGGGGCGAAGGAGCCTGAAAACCCCAAGGTGGCCAAGGACGAGGAATCGGAGGAGGAGATAGAAGTTCTCTCCTTGGCAGAGCGTCTTGCGAGACGAGGACAGACCACGCCGAAGAAGGGAGACGCCCCGTCGAAGCCAGCCAAGAAGGTGCAGAAGAAGACGGTGGTAAAGTTGGACAGCTCTGATGGCGAGGCTGATACTCCTGCGGTCAGGGACGAGGATGGATCGGACGATGATGTCTTTGCGATGAATGGCAGTAAGGCAAAGAAGCCTGCCGCGAAGGCAGCGAACGGAAAGACAAAGACGGTCGCCAAACCTGCGGTTGCGCGCGCGAAACCTGCCGCGAAGGCAAAGAAGGCCGCCGCCGATGACGACGACAGTGCGCCAGACTCTCCCGTGACAGCCAAGGGTAAGTGCTCGGGCTCCGGTCTTGGCCGATGATTGTATTAACTGTGATGGGCTCAACCTTGTTTGCTCCAATCGTTTTTGTAGCTGCACCGAAGCGACGTATCGAGAAACCCAAGGCATCACCTGCGCCAAAGAAGCAGAAGCGAGCTGCTGTCGATAGTGATGAGGATGATGAAGAGGGCGAGGATGCGACGAGCAGTCCAGTTGCCCCCGCCCGCGCGCGTCCAACTAGAGCCAAGGCTCGCATCACGTACACGGAGATCTCAAGTGACGAAGAAGAGGAAGAGGCGCATGCCAGCAGCGGCGTCTCGGAGGCGGACGACAACGAGAGCGACTTCGAGTAGAAGTGCACGCGTCTACACCAGATGACGTCACGAACACCGTGAGTCCCACTTGCTGTTTGCATGGTAGCTATGTGATACACGTTGCATGATTTCCTGTATTCCACATATCAAATTCGTATATTTCCTACTCACACATCTTCGATCAAAGCCCCATGCACAAGTGAGTGTCTCGCAGTTGTCCGCCCACGCATCACTCTTACTGCAGCGGCTTCAGGCGAAGCGGGTCGACCTCTCGGATCAGTGCGCGCGCCAGTGCGACCAAGGGATCCAGCAGCGGGACGCTGTCAAACGAGGTCGCGCCCATGAACGCGAACGGGATCTCCGTGCAGCCCAAGATGATGAGTTCTGCGCCGTCGTCCACGAGTTGGCGAGCGTAGCTCTGGAAGTTGGAGATGCAGCGCGGCTGAACCACCGGCGCGTTGCTCTTGATGCCCCACTGCGGGTTCAAGATCGTGTCCTGCAGCTCCAGCTGGGTCTGCTCCGAGACCTCGACGACTTGGTACCCGAGCGGCTCGAGCAGATCGTGGAAGACGCGCGCCTCGCGGGTGCCAATCGTGGACATGACGCCGATCTTGTGGCATGTTGGCGCCACCTGCGCGATCAGGCGGATCGTCTCGTCGAGCATGTTGAGGCAGCGCACCTGGTCTTTCTTCACAGCGTTGCCACCGCGTGCGTCGATCAAGCGCACGAATTCGTCCCAGATCGGCTTGACGTGGAACGTGATGCACGGGATGCCCGCGACGATGGGGGTGTCCAGTTGTCGTAGCAGCTCGTACGTGCGCGCCATCCCATCGGCGGGGTTCTCGGCACCGACAACCACTTCGTGGTCTATTGCGGGTAGCTTTTCGTCATCGTCGCTGCTGCTCCCACTCTCAGACGAGGTGGCAGTCGGCGTCGCACTGCGTTGCTGCTGTTTCTGACGCTGCTGCTGCGCGGTGAACGCCTCCAGGAAGTCGGCGCGACTGGCGATGTCCGCGGACCGCGAGAGGTGGCACACGTTCAGGTGGCCCTGGTCCACGCCGCTGCTCTCAGTCTGCTGCAGGATCGTCTGGTGCAGCAAGATGCCTGCAGCCGGACCCACGCCGCCCAGGATGCCGATCGTCGACATGGCGCTTGGTTCACGAGCTGCTGCTGTCTGCGTGCCCGGTGGCTACTTTCGAAGTGTGCATGACATGGTTGTTGAGTGCTGGTGATGGCGTCTCGCCATGTTGCCTTTTGTGTATTTTTGGCAGTCGGTTCAGAAGGGAGTGCAGCGAGTGAACATCCAACCACCCATAAAACCTTACAATTAGCAGTACTACATTTGGCAGGCACTTTGGAATGTACTGACATTTCGCTTGAAGCCACCTTCGTATAGCCTTCAATACTGAAAAAATGACCTCCAGCTTATACACAACGCGTGTTTACTCGCGACGCCAGCTCTGTCTGTTCGTGCGAGCCAATCAGACCGCTGCATATGCATGACTCACCGTTTTCGGATGCCAATCAATCAATCAGATGGCGCGGTTTGACAAGCTTGAAGGTGCCGAGCGAGGTCGTAAGGCCGACCTGACGTCACCTCAATGGAACCTGCACCACGAACCACATCGCAGCTCGCTGGGAATGCATCGCATGGGATGACGACCTTCGTGGGTTCAAGCATGCGTGCAACCGCAGTGAGGCGTACCGGCGCATTGGCTGCTGACTGACAATGGGGTGAGCCAGACGCGCGATGAGAACACAAGCCACCAGCATGCTCAACTCGATTAGCTCCCTGTCCTTTGCTCATCAGTTCACCAAATGCTGCCACGACATCGCTGTTTCACTCGCTCTCACTTCACACACACACACAAACACAGACGCCACTGAGTTCCTCTTACTGTTAGCCCAGGTACCGGATCGCCGCAACCACCAGCTTGCTGTCGTCTTGGCCCGTTGGAAACGACGACGATGCATGCTCGGGGTACAGCTCAGCCTCAAGCGGCAGCAGTCGGCAGTTCTTGTCGCGACAGAACCGCCGCTGACGAGCGTCTCCACCACGCAGCCGTTCACTAGGAACAGGTAGTTCGTATGGCGCGCAACTGCATGCTGCACCTCGAGTACAAACACACTGAGCACACAGATCGGTCGGTGCACCGTCGCGAGATAGTTGCTCGCCAACAGCGCCGCGTGACGCGCCGTTGGTAACGCCTCCACCCCACCCGGCCGCGTCTTCCTCCATGCGCGTCGCTGCTGTGGTCGACACGCGCGCGCTGGTTGTCGCTGTGCACGTAGTCTGTAGCAGCAGGACGTCGTGCGGCTGGATCTGTCAGAGCGCAAGTGCGCTGGTGTCGCTCTTGGTGTCCGTCGCTTGAACCGGTCCGGTCAAACACACACGACGTACACTATCCCGTGACACATCCAACCAACCATCGCGCACCAAGTCCCAGCACGCAGCGTCCGAACGCCGACTGTGCAAGTGTCTCAATGCTCAGTCGCGCCGACGCAGCCACAGACGACGATGGCGCGGCAGCGAGCGCGTCTGCACCATGCTCTTATGTCTGGCACCTCACGTAGCGTAATACAAAAATGGATTGCACTTTTTGAGCAGACATCGTTGGT
>JAASFQ010000648.1:0-17061 GCA_023333845.1 Globisporangium polare | reverse complement strand
CCAACTCATCCAGCCAAACAACAACCAAGAGGAGGAACAAACTCGCTCTCTCCCGCATAGCAGCATCGCATCTGAGCAGCCGACCTACACTTTTGCAGAGCCTGCACGGTTTTTTGAGAGGCATGAAGACAAGAGGAGCTCTTGGCTGTAAATGAACGCCATCAATCGTCCGGCTCAGTCATCGGATGATAGCCTTCTTCCTCTCCCGTGCTAATGAGCATGAACCTTCAGCCTTCACTTTGTGCACTATCCTCGAGCCATTTACGGTGGGCTCATTTCGCACCTCTCTCGAGCGGAGCCACTCAAGTAGAATCTCTTGGACGGGTGCACGATTACGCTAGACACGGCGAGGTTCTCGCGTGCATCTCTCCCTGGCCCGCTCGCACATGCAGAGTTCATGCCCACGGCCAGCTTGGCGTTTGGCGATCTTGCTTCTTTCGGAGATTACACGATTTGGCGCAGCCTTTCAGCGGATGGTCTTTCGTTGTTGCCGCCGACGAAGTGCGAGGAAGACAAGAAGTTCAGCGCGCGACAACATTTGTTGGTGCTCCTGCGGCTTCTTCGCTCGGATCCTAATTAATGGCTTCGATTCGCAGTTGAAGCCCACTGTCAGGTCCAACGCGAGCGACCAGCCAACCGGTTTCAAAGCGGAGGACTCGAAAGGCAAGTCAGACGATCCATGCCATTTCAACATGAGTTCACGAGAACTGTGCTGCTTCTCACAAGTACGATCGACCACCAAGCAAAAACCGCAGTAGCGACTCGGCAAAGTCCGAATGGCCACCCTCGATGGTCAGACAGCACCATGATCTGGTTGGAGGCTGAGCGATCTACCGCTCTGACAACAGGCTGTGCCCACGATACCCACATGTTCTATCGGATCATCAGCCGACGAGCGCCTCACGCCTTGACAAAGGCACCCACTCTTAACGCCAGCAACATATTTGGACTCGTTGTTTTTTCTTGACTGGTACACCTAGCGCTTGTGGACGAGAAGGAGCGAAGAAGGCCGTGCCTGCAACCGATAGACGGAAACAGCCAGAGGTGCGTGTGAGACACACGCAAGGTACACTCGACAGCGCAGGGACAGAGCGCTTGATTCACGGACAGTCTCCATCAGCAAACTCTGGTTGCTTGGCTTGGCTGGAGTGAGGCAGCGAACGAGCGCGCGCCACAACAGTTGCGGATCCTGTCCGCACCACCACAGCAAGAGTCTCGGAGAATCATCGTCTAGTCCGCTCAAGCAAGCACACTACGTGTACTGTAGCCCCGTACTGTTTCTAAGCTAAGCTTTAAGAAAACAAAGTCAACAAAACGAAGTTTGGCTGTCTGGTTGGTCAGGCTGCGGCACTGTCCTCCAAGAACTCTTGGATTCCAAGCGACGGACAAAAGTGTCGGGACGCGCGAGTCCTGTCGCCACCCCCGCTCAGCTGAACCGAGACCAGTCTTTTCAGTCGGGGCATTCGGGCATCATTCACAACCTGACCAATCTCTCAAAAGCTGACAAAAATGCGCCCGGCCATCAAAAACATTCATCTGAACTCAATCGTGTGGTACGTGCGTGTGCGTCACTTCAATCGAGGAAGATGCCCGATGACTGCTGCTGGATTTCAAGGCGTTCGTCTTCACCCGAGAGCTCGGGAGCCCCCCACATGCAAAGCTCAAGAGCGAACACAATTCTCCGAGTCCAGCAGCTTTACTGGCATCCAGAACTTGTTGTCGAACGCGCCTTTGCAGGGAAGGCCGGAGCTTGCTGATATTGCAGGAAAGCATGTGGTTCCTGCATGAACAGACCGAGAGGCTGTCAGCAAGATGTCCATCTCGATGGAGACTTTTTATGAAAATCTAGCTCACTTCCTCCCAAGAATCGATTTCCGTGGCATATCGCCAGCGAACTATCAACTTCAGCTCTGGACACTGCAACTCTTGTCAAAAATGTACTTCCTTCTCTGTCGTATATGAGCGCTGACAACCAGGATCGCCAACCCGCGTCTGAACACTTGCGCCTCCGAAACCATTCCGAAGGTTCATTGCTGGCGGCAGCGTTTTCCCGCTCGAGTTCCTTTGGGTTCTCTGATCCAAGCCATTGCAGACAAATCAATTGGCCGATCCGTGCGGCGACATGAGTACAGTGTAGAATCCACCACGAGGAAGCTCAAGATGCACGTTTACATATGGCTCCGAGCGTCACCTGCGTCGACAGCCAATTAGCGAGCATGGAGTCATCGAAACGTCGACGGCGACACAGGAAACACCTGCCGTCCCCATTTCCAATGCGCATAGGCGCTCACAGCTCGGATAAATTCATCGGACTTTGACAGCAGAGCTCCTGAGAGCAGGCCGCACTGTCGGCTGGGGGTCGCCACTCACGCGCAATCGAGCTGGCACCAACGCCGCGGTCGGAGTTCTCTGGATCTTGAAAGTGTGTCAATCTTGACATTATCGAGCTGATGAAATGAAGAGCTAAATCATAATTTACAGTGGATTTCCTCCTTTTTTCACATTTGCGCGCGTTCTGAACTCAACCGACAGCACCAAATGGCGGTTTCCCACTTCGAAACGACACATCCGTTCAGATGCAATCTTGCCGCGCGCGAAGGGTCTTTAGCTGCTGCTGGTGCTGCGGCCAGTTGGTTGGCGCATGTTGACCAGCGCGCCTTGCCAGCGGTCGCTGGATTGTGTTGCAATGACGGACGTCAGCGGCCGCCAGATAAGAAGCAAAACATGCTGCAGACCTGCTGGCCATCCATCCCCTGGGTTGGTCAACCAAGGAGCGAGAAAACAGAAATCAATCCAAACCTGCCGCTGGCTCCTGCTGGCCGTGGGCTTTCTCTCGATGCTGATGCGGATTGTCGCTCGCTGGTCTTCACTGCGCTTGTGGATACCTACCCACCTACGGTACCTACCACGGCGGAGCTCTTCTCGCTGTATGTGTGCTCACCAATAATGCACAACAAGAGAGCGGCGAGAAACCCGGGATGTCGGCATGAATGGCCACCCGAACATCTAGGAGAGAATTGGTTGTCCTGGTCGCTCAGGCGCTAAAGTAATGGGATACATCTCTCGCACCCCTTCGCTCTTCTTTCAAGCTGAAAAAGCTCATCACTCGAACCGGCATCGTGTGAGGAGCGCTGCTTCTGGTTTCTTCGTCTTTGTCTCTGCCGGAAATCAGGGATCTCTTTCCGGGCAAAACGCTCCAAGCGTCAACGTTATGCTGCCGCGCTTACCATCCTGTCCATGAAGGGGCAACTGCGTTTTGGCTTATCGAACGGATGGAAAGCGGAGTGCATTGTCAGCAGTTGGGATTCAGATCTTCCTCGTGTCTGCATCATGGAATGCTCGCGTTGATTCGCGTTGGACAATCCAATCATGTGACCCGCAGAGGCCAAAGAGGCAGGTGCCAAGATGCCAAATGCGATAGTGCACGGCAAGGGTACAAATTCTTCTTCTTCTTCGTGTGTGTGTGTGTGTGTGTTTTCTTCTTCCCCCTCCTCGTTCTTCTCCCCAGGCTTCTCGCCCATACATATTTCGCTCTTCCCAAGCAGCGCTCTCCAAATAGCTGCCGACGCTCGCTCGCTGCGTGTTTGCGTGTTGCCCCCGAAACAACCTGAGCAAATAAATACAATACACGATCCGTGAAAAGAAGGCGCGCCTTGCACACAACCTCCAGCATTTCGACACCGCGCCACTGTGTCAGCAAAAGCAAGCTTGAGATATTCGCGCACGCAATTTCGTCCGACCGGAAATTGGTCCACAGCAACAACAACACTACCGAAAAGTTTGCTGCGCGTATTGGTTTTGTTTGATTTGCGATCCGACAATTCTTCCCAGCAAGTCAGTCGATCTTTTTTACTTCTTGATCATGATTTCTTGATTTCTCTGAATTGTTGGCTCCTTTATTCAGCTTCAAGGCGAGATTGCCCACCCACACAGAAAGTGGCACAGCTCCGACTTCTGCGCTTCTGAAACCCAAACAAAAACAAACCACGAGCGTCATAAAACGAGGCGGCAACCGAGCTGCCCGACAGCGCCCGATCGTGTGATGTTACGCCGGGATACAACGGCATTCTTGCGCAGTCGTGTGCTCGTCCGCCGCGGACGCCAGCGCGACCGAATCTCTGGCGTCCGCACACAATGGGCGATGCTGACGCGTTGCTGCACGCCAGATAGTTGTGTGTGCAGATAAACGCAACTTTTGCTCGGTTCCTAAAAGGAGTCGTTTAGAACGACAGAAGCACGTTCGTAAAATCCCAAGCAACAACAACAAATCTGTCCACATGTAAAGGCTTGCTCGGATTGCATACCCGAGCCAGCAAAAACAGCAGGCGCTCTCCCGCCTTGCTTGGGTTGTCGCCAGCGCGCTTTGCGCTCGCGCGATGGCGCTCCTCTACTGCGTGCGCTGTCTGTCTCCGGTGCTTCTTTGACCAGCAGCAACGACAAGAAGAGCACAGCAGCATTTGCTGTTGCGCGAGAGAAGAGCCGCGGTCGAGTACCGTAGAGTGGTGAGTGATTGTGGGGGGGATGGGCATGCCAGGCAGCCAGTGGATCCCACGCTTCCGGAAGGCTGGACCGGCCTTGTTCTTCTTGTTCTTGTTGCCCCTTGCTGTTGTTCTTGGGCTTTTGGGGTTTCGGCTGGCTGACCGGCCGCATTGCATTGCGTTGCGTTGCGACCGTCCGAAGGCTCATTTCCAAATCCGACCGCAGTCCCACACGCCTCCGTACCCGAGCGTACCAACTATCTATTACCACCATGTTCGACATCCGCAGCGCCCAGCCCGACTCGCCCGTGGACACGTCCATGCTGCCGCCGCTCTACTCGCACGCGTCGGACGCCGCCATGGACTCCTGGATGCGCCTCGCCATGAACGGCAGCAAGGCCTTGGCGCCCGCTCTCCCGGCGCTGCTCAAGGCCGCGACCCCCAAGGCGCTGCCGTCGCTCTTCGAAGTGCGCACCCGAGCGACCTCGAGCGCGACCCCCAAGGCTTCGGAGAGCGTCGTGTACGACTGCGAGCTCGAGCCCTTCGAGTACCAGCCTGGCGTGGACAAGGCGCGCTCGGCCTCGATCTTCGACGACCAGGACCTCGTGGACGCCATCATGGGCGCCGGCGGCCTCGACTTCGAGTCCCTCATCACGCCGCGCGCGAACCGATCGGCCTCGCCGCCTATGAACACAGCTATTGCCGCTACTACAAGCTTCACGGCCGCGCTCTCGGCCGCGCAGCCGAAGATGACGATCTCGATCCCGCCGACGTCGTCGATGAAGATGCCGCTCACGCGCAAGCCAGGCACGTTCCTGAACAAGGACGGCCGCTGGATCAAGGGCAAGCCGTGCCGCATGGACGCGTGCGACAAGCGCGCGCAGTCAAACGGACTGTGCAAGGGCCACGGCGGGGGCGCGCGCTGCAACTTCAACGGCTGCGCCAAGAGCTCCCAGGGCGGCGGCTTCTGCCGCGCGCACGGCGGCGGCAAGCGCTGCCTGCACGAGGGTTGCGAGAAGGGCACGCAGCGCAACGGCTACTGCTACCTGCACGGCGGCGTGCGGTCGTGCACCGTCGAAGGGTGCGACAAGAAGGACCGCGGCAACGGCAAGTGCTTCTCGCACGGCGGCGGCCGCAAGTGCCAGGCCGCGCACTGCGCCACGACGATCCGACGAGGCGTCTTCTGCGACGCGCACAACAGCAAGCTGCTCGCCAAGAAGCTGTAACGCTTCGCTCTCCAGCCCCAAGTAGAATTCAGAGAACCACCCCCACCACCATTAGAGAACACCAACACAGAAGCAGAGCCAACGAATTCCACCAGCAGCTCGCGCGGTCTTGTGTACGAAAAGAGCCCCAACCTGCAAGCCAGCCGCCAGCTAGTACGAAGCAGCAGCCCGAATGTCAATGTAAATAATTTACGTACAATAGTCATGCATCCATTCACTTTATCCATCCCATCCGTTATCCAACCAACCGGCCAACCGCACCAAGGCTTTCTCTCCCATGCACCCAAGCCTCTGCCGCTCTTGGGCTAGTTGGGCCAGCGACTGACTGACCTCTCCTTGGCGTTCGTTAGGTATCCATTCATCCCGTGCTGTCTCTGCCCTGTCCGCTCATACACGAGAGGCGGCGCCTTTACGCTGGGGACATGTATGTGCATCTTGTCGATGCTTTGAGAAGATCTCATCATGGTCACGTTGAAGCAAGAACGTGTCAGTCAGTCAGCTCAGGCCGCAGCAAGTCACACGTTGCACCATGTGCGGTCCTCTCTCAGGACACGACGGCATGTTTCACTGCACAAGTCCAAGGCAAGCTGGAGGGGGTTCACCAAACAAACAACAAACAGGCAAGCAGCAACAAACTTGCTTGCTTCAAGCAGATCCGTGGCCGTCAGCCTCCCTGTCCATCGAGATGTCTCGCAGCAAGTTTGTGGTTCGAGTGACCCGCGAGTCCGGAGAAAAGGATCCCCGCCACTGGCCCCACTCCTCCCCCGTCCGATCCCAATGATCCAGCGATGCTGTATCACCACAAGCTCCGAGGCATCCATCCAAGCAAGCCACTCCTTTCCCTCGTGCCACTGCTTCTAATCGATTTCGGTTGCACGACAAACGCAAGATGCGCGACTGAGTGGTTGACGTCGACACTTGTTTGTTGTTGGAGAGGCCAACTTGGCACGGCGCTCGTGCTTGTTTGCTTGTTTGTTTGTTTATCAGGTCGACCGCACTGTACACTCGGCCCACTGTTCGTTGCTGTGGTCGCATCGCGGACGCGACATGCGGGCCAACGAGCAGTCATCTCTCACTGAGTCGCCAAGCAAGCGTGCCACTCTTGCCGCGTGAGCGACCGACACTCCTCATCACAAGTGCTCACGTTTCACGCGCAACGCTTGGACAAGTCTGTGTGCGCTTGCGCGCATGTGGTAAACGAGCAAGGGGTCGTTGCGCGTGTTTGTGTGGTTGTGCGCACGTAGTAGCCGTCGTCGGCACACAGGTAGATGTCGCTTTGCGCTTGCTTGTTCGTTCGTTGGACTTGCGTGGAACTGTGCTGCGTTGCAACTTGCGAGCAAGCGCGAACAAGCGTCCCGAGATGGTTGCACAAGCAAGGACTTGCGGATCGGATTGCAAAGCAAGTGTGCTTTCTCTCTCCGTCAGCTTGGATCTTGGTTGACGCTGTCGAGCGCGAGATGATGGGCGGGCGCCTGCGTCCAGAGCGGCACCTGCGCTTTTGGCTCGCGCCATAGATTCACGCGAGGCATATGACATGACGCTCAGCATAACAGCGGTGCCACGTCAGCGCATCTTCTGCATCGATGAAAAGGAGCCACACCATCTCAGTTGAAGGGGCCTGTCCCACATTGGATGTGTGGACACGAGCACCTGTATTGTACGCTACAGTAGTTGAAGAGGTATATGAAGTGTTTCTGATTTCTGTTGAGATATGTATGCGTGAGAGCATTCGACCTCGTGCAACACATCGTTCGGACTTGTTATTGCTTCGTGACGATTGATCAGACCGCGAAAGCGTGATCACACGTCTGACCAAGAGGGAGCGCATCACTCCTGCTTTGATGCTCCGGTCATGAAGCCTCAGCAGCAGCACACACACAATGCACACTGGGCACTGCCATTGCGCGCGTCCAGAATGCGCCACTTTCTCGTTCATGCGCCGAGCAAAGCTCCTTGCACTTGTGTCTTTGGCAAGTTCCTGGTCATCACAGCGCATCCGGACGCTGGGCTTTCTTTCCCCCGATCCAATTTGAAGTGTGGGTCAATCAATCGCGGCCAAGAGATTTCTGACTTGTACTGAACTTGTCTTCCGAGTTTTCCCCGTCGTGAGGTCATGCATCATCCCTGCTGCTGATGGTCTTCCTGATGAGAAAGCGACCGACTTCGCACGCACGCACACGTCCGCCCGTTGTCCGTTGATTTCCAAACCCACTCACACCCAGCTCTTCTCTTGTGCACCGAGCCGTATTTGCGCCGCAAAACGTGCAGCGACCGCATTCGCAAAGGCGAGGCGGTCGCGCTGGTTGGTGGCGGTGTCATGCGGCACAAGGACTCAGCAAGTTGGGACGCCATCCGATTGGATGTGGTGCATCCATCCTTGCGGCCGGCCGGTGATTGGTGCGCACACTTCAACGGTTCATCCGTCTTCGTCCATCCATCCATCCATCCAGCCAGTCATCTTTTTGGTCCGTCCTCGATGGCCACGTTGGACTCGCGTGGTGAGTAATGGACACAGAGATTCGGTTCGCAGTCCACTCAGCCAATCCGTTTTGCTTGCTCGACCAACCGAGCCAAGAGACGAAGAAAAAGAACCCCAGTCCCAGCCCAAGGCTCGCGTCCAAGAAACGACGCACCAATTCGGTGGGCAAAGCGCGGGTCCTTGTGCGGCGTCCAAAGGTGGAAATTTTGTGGCGCTGGCCTGAACAGCAACCGAACGAAGCTCCAGACGCGGTCGTGGGGATAAGATCCGGTTGTCAGCACTTGAGTCCACAGGCCAGAGTCATCAGCACCAGCCTCCTCTTTGGATGTCTCCCTCCCGCCTTGCTGCTGCGAACGGAGGTGGGGGAAATTGGTGCGAAGCTCTGTTTCGTGTGCGCGGTGGCGGGGACAGGCTCGGATCATACCGACGGCGCTTCATGTTATCCATAGTGCGTCCAGGCCATGGCAGTTCCTTCGGAGGCAAAGCACTGACAACCACTTTTTATAGCAGTACGATTGTGGCTCTGAGAGAGCATCGTACCGCGCGGCGCGAAGCTGCACGCCAAACATGTACTCGTTCATACGAAGCGGTACGCCCATTACCTAGTCTACTATGGCAGAGAAACCTCCTGGCACGTGGCCCTGCTCTTTGACTCCCTCCCTCCCTGTTAAACGCGCGAGTAATGTGCCTGAGCAACAACCGGCGGCGGGATGGACAGCATTCGTGCGGCGCTCGCCCGGGAATTAATCCTCTCACGAAGAAGCGACGGCCACTGTGCAGTACGAAGCTCACTGGATGTTCGCAGTAATGCGCGCAGGTGACGAGACCGATTTGTCCCCAGGCGGTGAGGCAGCACGGCCGTGATTTCGCACCCCCAACGCTTTGCCTGTAAGCACGCTCCCACCAACCTGAGGTCAGTCGCCAAGCACGCTTGCGTCCAGGCTCGCCGTACACAATTTGCTGCGGCTTCACTGGATCTCTGATGCGCTGACCGACGCAAAGCGTGTGTGGCCCGCAACGGCCGTATCCGATACCGGTATCCTCCAGCAGGAGCAGCAGCTCCGGATCGTCGTCGATCGGTGCCTTTCGAGCGGCACCGAAATGGCCACGAGGCACAAGATGCGCCGAGGCTCGCAGATCACAGATCCATGGGGAAGAGTGCGGAAGGTATTAGGACGTGAGCTGTAGCTGCGTGGCCGCATTCGGATTACGTCCCTCGTTCCTCGGGCGTACAGGACGGATGTTTAGTAGACCAAATCTCGCTCTCCGATTCCAAGTGGCGCTGCAAATTGCATCTCTCGAGCTCTTCATCACCGCGCGGAGGCTCGACTCTGGCTCCTTGTCGCACTGTGCGCGCCGGATGGATGGACAGCCACGAACGCAAGAAAGCGTTGAAGGAGGAAGCTCGTGGAAGCGGGGCTCGCTGGAAGCGCGCAGCTCCACCCACCCAGTTGGTGCGGTGGCGCGATGCGTGCGGCGCTTGGTGGGTGACCTCCAGCTCACGATCCGAGAAGCGAGCTCCGAGGTCAGACGCATCAATATGTGTGTAGCATGAAGGGTGAATAAACACGAAGGTGCGCACGAGACCAAGTTTTGTGGGATAGTTGACGCGCCTTCAAGCCGATTGGGGGGGGCTCTTCGCCCAGAGATCGGAGCGATTGGGTTGAAAAAGCAAGCCGCGCGTGCAATCGCCATGCCACGAACACAAAGCAATGCGTTGCTTCTCGATAGGCGCGCCCCTCCCTCCCTTCCCAGTCCTGTTCCGACTGACGCACGTGTTGCCGGATAATCGGAAGGTCCGTGGACCTTGGTGAACCGACGGAGTTTCGTTCCTGCGTGCTCGTTCGTTCGCTCGCTCAGGGGGCAAATCTCGGATTGCTAGTCTTTGTGGACAGTGCAGTATGCAGCATTTTAACAGGAGACCGAGATGCGATGGGGACGAAATGAGACCGCCACCTTCGCCACATGTCCCCGGTGATCGTTTGGAGGGTCCACACTGCGCGTCAGCATGCCCGAAAGAGATTCCTTCGTGCGGCAGAAAGAACCTTGTCTTGTGGATAAGGAGGCAGTGACGTCACCCTTCTTCTCGAGCGATTTGCTCCCCTTTGGCTCCCGATGCATGCGCCACCTGCCTGACCTGGGATTTGCTTTTTGCCGACGGGCGGCACATCACCGCCTGCCTGAGAAGCTGCTCGGCGACCTCCGCAACCCCAGCTCCGCTTTCTTTGCGCTTCGATGGCGGAGCGCAAAGAAAGCGGAGCTGGGGTTGCGGAGGCCGTCAGGGCCACTGACGACGGCTTCGTGGTTGTCTGTCGTGCCAGGGCCTCAATAGATGCTTGGTGTCTTCTACTTATTATTCTTAGACCGCTTCTACTGCTTATTCTTAGGAGAAGCTGAGCAAGCGCCACACGAGCCGAGTCATTCGCACCGCAGATAAGGCAACCAAAGCACTTCCACCTCACCAATTAAACGCTCTCATCAACACCGACATGCCTCGGCCTCTCCAGCGGAGCTAATGATCCACCCAGCGCCACCAGATCCCCAGCTAGACCTCCAGCGCCTGCTACTCAGCTACGAGATTGTCCCGAGCGAGCCGCTGCCCGCGTTTGACCCAGTGGTGACGGTCAAGCAGCGCGTGCTCAGCGCCAAGCAGATCCGGATCTTCAACTTTGTGATCCTCAAGACCCGCTACGTGCTCTTCCCCATGTACACGGTCGGTTTCGTGCTGCGCTTCGTCGTGATCTTCGGGTCCGCAAGCACAGGGAGAGTGCTGGGGCCGATCATCTGCGTCCTTCAAATCCCGATCGTCTTCCAAGTGATCTTCGCATTGCGATACGAGTACGTGAAGGTGCTCGTCGCAACCTTTGAGTTCTGGTTCCTGCTGCTGAACGCCACGATCTGGACGGGCGCGCTCGCCTGGTACCTGGCAGATATGCGCGCGCTGATCCTGCCGCCGTGCTTCGTCGACTTTGTCAACATGCTGCTCATCGAGGCGTACTTCCAGAACGCGCAGAACGTCGCGAGGACCGCGTCCGCGTCCGCATTCTTCCTGCTTGCGCTGGGTGTCGCCGTCTCGCTCAACCTGATCGACGAAGGAAGCTCGCAGGACCTGGTCGAGATCAACGACAGCACGCTCTCGCAGAAGGACATCCTCGTGAACACCATGGCGACGATGATCACGCTCGTCATCCGCCTGTCCTACCGCAAGTTCGACGCCCTCAAGAACGCCAAGCGCGCGTCCACCTCGGTGCGATCGATCGGGTACCGCTGTCGGATCACACTGAGAGCTCACTGCAATCAGTCAGCTGTGGTTCCGCCGCTGGTTCGTCAATTGACATCCTCGCGACCGGTGATCGCAGTGGACAGCGCAGGCGGCAAACCGCTCCTACAGCTGCAGTTTATCAGCGTCCCAATGATCTTCGAGACCGCCAACACGCTGCACCCACACGTCAGGTCGAACAACTTGGCGGCAAACCATCCCTGGCGAATGAGAGCGCTCTACCTGTGTGGAGTCATAGGGGCAGTCTGCTCCATGATCGCAATGCACCCTGGGACGAGCGAGAGCCATCCGCGGGCTGCACAAATCCTCGCAGTACTCGGACTCGGCTCCACGCTACTCTTCTGGGTCTGGTTCTCGTGCTTTCTCCAGAAGAAACTGCTCCACAAGCTCTGCACGTCGTTCGACTTCCTCTTCCTGTACGTGCAGCTTGTGTCCGCGCACGTGAGTCTCTGCGACATGCTCTATTGGGAATGGACAAGTTGCTGCGGCGTCCTTGGGTGCTTCCTGTGGCTACAGGGCGTGCTGACCTCGGACGCCCTCACGCCCGAGATGCGAGACCGCCTTGGATGGAGAGCCTGGTTCGCAGCGCCGATTGTCCTGCTCAACGTCGCTGTGAAGACCGTGCTTCTCTACGGCATTCTGGTGCAGACCAAGTGGGAATTCCAGAATCGCCACCTCTTTGACAGCCAGATTGGACGCCACGCTGTGCAGTTCTCCGTCGTGCCGTTCTTCTTCAGTCGGGAGTTCACGCTCTTCGTGTGGTGGATCCGCATTCTGCACCGCATCCACACGCGCAAGAGCGAGAACGAGCTGCTACTGCTACTGGGCAACGTCGAGTACGACTACCAGGGCTGGCGGCAGCGACAGCGGCTCAGTGCGCAGCTCCAGAAGCCACTTGGCGACGAGCAGGGGCCGAATCGAAGCGCCAGCATAGACCACCAGCACAATGAGGAGATCCTCACAAACGCCACCGAGGCGTCAAGTCGTTGATGCGCTTCAATATAGCAAGGCCGTCAGCAGCGATGGGCAACCACCGATTTTTTGTAGCTCAAGGATTACGCGAGACGTGTCTCTGTCGACGATTGAAAATGTAGCCATCTTTGTCAGTTGTGTCGTACTTATCTGATAAGAACACCGCTGGTCAGTTTCTGTTGCGTCTGTGTTTCGCGTATTATTAATACCAGCTGCTGAATACGCACACACCAACGTTATACGAGGAACCTCGCGCTCCAGTCGACGTTCTCCTTCGCTCGCTCAATTCACTCGAGAGCTCGCTCCTGTTCGTGCGACCAGGAGATGATCCATCCGGAGGAGTCCAGCGGCCCCACTCGTCCAGCGCCACCACCGGTGCTTTACGAGATCGTCGCAAGTGGGCTACTGCCGTCCTTCGACCCGCTCGTGACGGTCAAGCAGCGGCTGCTGTCCAAACGCCAGATCCGGGTCTTCAACCGCGTGATCCGCGCGATCAGCTTCGCGCTCTTTCCCATGTACATGGCGGGCTTCGTGCTCCGGTACGTGACCATCTTTGCGTCTGCGGAGCTGGGGAGAATCATGGGGCCAGTCACACTAGCTCTCCAAATTCCGATCGCGGTCCAGGTCGTGTTCGCATTCCGACTCGAGTACCTCAAAGTGCTCACTGGCACGTTCGAGTTCTGCTTCCTCATGCTTAACGCGACGCTCTGGGCGTGCTGCTTCGCGGTCTACCTCCAGGACACGCGCGCGCTCATCATCCCGCTCTGCTGGCTCGACTTTGTCAACCTGCTACTCATCGAGACGTACTTCCAGGACATGCAGAACGTGGCCGTGGCTGCCACGGTCTCGGCGGGGTTCCTGTTCTCGCTGAGCGTGGGGATCTCGCTCAACGCCATCGAGAGCGCCTCGCAGTTCGCGATCGCGCGTGTGAGTCAGCACCTACTCACGTCCAAGGACGTGCTCGTGAACACCATGGCGACCATGATCATGATCCTCATGCGACTCGCGTACCGCAAGTACGATACGCTCAGCAATAACAGGCGAGCGTTGGAGACAGGGCTCTGGACCCAGTCCATGGGCTATCGCTGTCGCATTGAGCTGCGCAGCCACGGAACCGCGACTCAAGTCGAAGTGCTGACCGCGGAGACCATCGCTGCGGACGTCAAGCTCCTGCACATGCAGTTTGTCCAGGTGTCCAGTCTCTTTGACGCAGCTGACACCGTTTATCCAGATATCAACAGCGCGATCGCTAGAATGCGCAGGTGGCAGCTTGCGCTTCTGTATGGCTGTGGCCTCGTCGGCTTCGCGTTAACGCCGGTAGTGGTCATCCCGGATGCCCACACGGCGTACCCGAAAGCGACCCCGTCCTTCGCAGTCGCTTGTATCAGTGGCACGTGCTGCTTCTGGCTGCCAATGCTCTGCTGCGCTCAGCGGCAGCTGTTGCTCAAGCTTCTGGCGTCCTTCGACTTTATCTTCGTGTGCGTGCAGCTCGTGTCGGCGCATGTCTCTCTGTGCGATATGCTCGCGTGGGACTGGACGTACTGCTGCGGGATCGCCTCGAGCTTCCTGTGGATGCAGGGCGTGCTGGTGCTCGACGCGATCACGCCCTGCACAAGGGTGCGCCTGCGCTGGACGAGCTGGCTCGTCGTGCCCGCGCTCGTGTCCAACATGCTCATGCAGCTGCTGCTCATCTGGGAGCTCTTCCACGACGAGTTCTACAATAGGCTCATCGTCGACAGCCGCATCGGCGGCAGCTACCGCGTGCAGTTCTACGTCGTGCCGTTCTTCTTCAGCCGCCAGTTCACGCTCTTCGTCTGGTGCATTCGCCTGCTGAACCGCTGGCGCACGCGCAGGAGCGAATATGAGCTGCTCCTGCTGCTGGGCAACGTCGAGTACAACTACGCGCACTGGAAGCAGAGCCGCAAGTAGCAGAGCGACGCCGCTGTTCCCAGCGCGCTCGAGCGCAACTTTGGCCAGCTTGCGAATGGCCGAGTTTGAGCAAAGAGCTTCACACCCAAGCAACACCCCAGCGACACGTATGGTGCTCTGTCGACAGGTGCACTTGTGTGGAGCTCTGCATGAGGGGCAGATGCCTCAAGTGAGTCCGAGATGTTTGCACGAACTGCAGGATCTCCTAAGGGGTTTTATATGGCGATGCCCGGACGCGACAAGGCTTTTTCCAAGACCATTCTTAAATACACAGACTCGAGCGCACTTGCTCCTTCGGACCTCTGTCGCCTCGCTAGTGGCCACAAGATCATCAGCAACTTCGCGACAGGCAGGCGCGGCTCGAGCTTCGACGTTGTGCCTGGCACGGTCGGGAAGTCGGAAAAACTGTCGCCCGCACTCGATTCCGTTGGAGAGTGGGTTTTTGGGTTACAGCCAGCTGATTCAACCCACAAACTCAACATTGGGTGTCAATTCAATAGGGCTTTATGGGTTGAGGCGAAACAAGAAAGCCCAACAAAGAGAAATCGCTTGCGTGCGCCGAATGCTGTTGGCCACTGACAGGTCTCCGGCTTGTCAGTGGCCAACAACACGTATTCTCAATAAACTCATACTAGTACCAGATTTGCCTGCGTGTGCGCTTCGCTAATCAGCCGTGCCTTGACGAGAAGAGCACTCACAAAGTGCTTTGCAAATCCAGCACGTCAAAAATGTACTGCAACTGGTGATCACAGTTTTCAACAATGAAAGTTTGCATTACTTCCGCAGCGCTCCGTCGCGTTTCGCTCGATTCTAAACTTGAGTTTGATACTTGAGAACCTCGTGCATTTTTCACTCTGCCTTTTACGCGCAAACCAAATTCCCAGCGGTCAAATTCCAAATATGCTGACATCACTGGCCGAGACGACGCGAACGTGCCGCATTTTTGTCCTCAGACACCTTGTCAGTTGAGTATGCTAGCTCCAATCTGACACGCTGCAGCTCAATGCAGACCGTCGTGATGTACGACTCGATCACAGCGAATTGTGGGCAGCTCACTGTGCCGTTTGTGGCTTGTCCTCCTGCACATTGGATGGACATTTCTGAGGTGGGTTCGACGTGTGTCAGTCGCGTTCGCTTCGATAGATTGCTTCAAAGGCGGGTGGTGCAGTCGAGGTAGACTTGGCATCGTAACCACTCTTCGTCGAAGCGCTACTCTTTCGAGACAGATGCCAGCATGGAGGAGTAAATCCGTCACGTGGTGAGTAGGTATACCGAATGTAGGTCCTTGCGCGCACTGATGTGGCATCATCACGGTATCACCGACTTGTGAAGTGGGTGATGGACGTCCGTTGCCGCCAGTCTAGAATGCTGCTAAAACGTTAGAGGGCCCTATCAACGGAACAATGCCTCATTTGGCCGATTTTATGGGAATATATGCACCGGTAAGGCTGGAGTGCTCGCTATGCCACAAGCTTGGTTACTCGAACTGGATGGCGCGAGAATTTGTCGACGAGATCATTCACATAGAGGAGGATTAGGCGGACACGTGCCGGCGCGTCCCTTAGCTTTGAGGACGTGCTGCGCGATACACACGTACGAATGCAGTAGAATAGCGCACGTACGTGATCGTACCATTGGTCGTTCCCGAAGTCAAAGTTGTCGTGAGCGGCGTCGAGGAGATCATCGCAAGTGGCGCAGCGGATGGAGCACTGATTCAACGAGATGCTGGAGGGGAAATCCGAGACGAAGTTGGCGTAATGCCGGATGACTGGCGGTGCTGTAAGCGGATGCAGTCCAAATCACGCTTGGCAAGGATGAGCGACATCGGAGAGCTAAAGGGTCGTGGTCTGCAGCCAGGGTCTTGATGTCGGCGAGCTGAGAGCGTGAGTGGGGGTAGTGGTTGCCGTCTACTGTCTTTGTCGGCTCCGCAGTGCTCACAGTTGAGAGCTCTCGTCTCTACGGAGGTGAAAGCTCGTTGCGGTGGTTTACGAGCGTTCGCCAAGGTTAGGGGGATGAGGCGGTGGCGCGGCTAGATTCGTAGCAATCAGTGGACGCACGACTGCAGCTGGCGAAGAAGACCAACTTCCTCGTGTAGACTTCAGTAGCTCGTGATGCAGCGAGACTTCAGCAGCTTCTAAATGGGCTGGGACGAATAGAGACGTTGGCGTGACAACATGATCTGGAGGGATCTTTGATCGCCGACGCAACCGGTCAGGAGTCGAGGAGCTTGCTTGAGTGGGTTGAAACAGTGCCAGAACGTCGTCGAGCGCGCATTCTTTTTCATTTCTGAGATGCTTCTGCTGTCGCGAAGACATCTCTCATGTTCGATAGCGGTTCGTCTCCGGGAGTCGCACTGGCAGACGTACCGTCTGGGTGCCTCCTCTCCTGTTTCGCCGGATGGGTATTTGCGCGAGCGGATGCTGTGGCAGCGGGTTCGACCTCGTGGTCGGAGATGGAGAGCTGGAATTGATGCATGGCGCAGTCGCCAAGATCAGCGTGGTGTCCGCAGCAGGTGCCCTGCTGATGGTTGATGAAAATATGTAACTGGGCGTTCCCGAGTTACTCAGCACGATACACAGAGTGAGGAAGCGTGTGTTATACGACTTCCACAAGGACTCGTGATGAGGGGGATCAGCAGTTCCTGCGATCCGATTGCCTGTTTATAACAGAGCAATCCGGGCGCAAAGACGAGAGGCT
>JAASFQ010000647.1:0-17073 GCA_023333845.1 Globisporangium polare | reverse complement strand
GGAATAAGCGAGCAAGTTGCCTCGCTTGCATATATAGCAGCACTGAGCAGCATGTTGCTTCCCAGTCAATATCGCCGCCTCAAAAGCTCCAAATCGCCGCCAGTTTGGCTCGAATCTCGTTCCGGTCGGTGCGTCACGACAAAAAGCAACAGAAAGCAAAACGAAGCAGCAGTTGGTTACGCAATAGGTTTAGGCCCGGAGACTCGGCGCTTCATTGGCTGAATGCGCAATGGGTGCAGCGCTGCCATTGGCTTAAAATGTCCCACGATATGCGATCGCGCAAGAGATCCAATCCAACAAAAGCAAAAGCAAAGCGCTTGCTCGCCACAGGAGGAAACGTGCCATTCCTTGTTTCGCCTCGCGCCGCTCAAGTCGACTCGCCCCCTTCCTCCTCCTCCTCTCCTCCCCCTTCCCGTCCGCTCAAGATGACCTCGCACGTCGACAAGAAGGCGCGCATCGGCGAAGAAGAGCTCGCGATCAACACGATCCGCATGCTCTCGGCCGACCAGCCGAGCGCCGGCAACTCGGGCCACCCGGGTGCGCCTATGGGCTGCGCGCCGATGGCGCACGTGCTCTTCTCCAAGCACATGCGATTCAACCCGAAGAACCCGAAGTGGAGCAACCGCGACCGCTTCGTGCTCTCGAACGGCCACGCCTGCGCGCTGCAGTACAGCATGCTGCACCTCACGGGCTACGACGTGGCGATCGACGACCTCAAGTCGTTCCGCTCGTTCGGCTCCAAGTGCCCGGGCCACCCAGAGAACTTCCAGACCCCTGGTGTGGAAGTCTCGACCGGTCCGCTCGGTCAGGGAATCTCGAACGCCGTGGGCCTCGCGCTCGCCGAGAAGCACCTCGCCGCCGAGTTCAACCGCGACGGTCACAACATTGTCGAACACTACACGTACGTGATCTGCGGTGACGGGTGCCTCCAGGAGGGCGTGTCGTCGGAGGCCTCATCGCTGGCCGGTCACCTCGGCCTCGGCAAGCTCATCGTGCTGTACGACGACAACCAGATCACCATTGACGGCAACACCAACCTCTCGTTCACGGAGGACGTGAAGAAGCGCTACGAGGCGTACAACTGGCAGGTGATCGTCGTCGACGACGGCAACTACGACCACGAGGCGATCAACAAGGCCGTCGCCGAGGCTAAGAAGGAGACCGAGAAGCCGACGCTGATCAAGATCCGCACCACTATCGGTCTCGGATCCAAGATCGAGAACACTCACTCGGTCCACGGCGCGCCGCTCAAGGCGGACGACCTTGCCGCCACCAAGCTCAAGTTCGGCCTCAAGGACGAGATGTTCTACGTGCCAGAGCAGGTGAAGAAGTACTACGACCGCACTGAGGCCGGCGCTGAGCTCGAGGCCAAGTGGACCGAGGCTTTCGAGAAGTACCAGGCTGCGTACCCAGAGCTCGCTGCCGAGTACGTGCGTCGCTTTGAGGGCAAGCTCCCTGCGGACTGGAAGGCTAAGTTCCCGGTGTACACGCCAAAGGACAAGGCCCTCGCCACGCGCCAGCTGTCGGAGATCGCGCTCAACGTCACGGCGGCTGCGCTCCCAGAAGTGATCGGCGGCTCGGCTGACCTGACGCCATCGAACCTGACGAAGCTCACCATGTCGGGCGACTTCCAGAAGGACACGCCGATCGGCCGCTACATCCGTTTCGGTGTGCGCGAGCACGCCATGGCGTCGATCTCGAACGGTCTCTTTGCGCACGGCGCGCTGCGTCCGTTCTGTGCGACGTTCTACAACTTCATCGGTTACGCGCTCGGCGCCGTGCGCGTGAGCGCGCTCTCGCAGTTCGGTGTGCTGTACATTGCGACCCACGACAGCATCTTCCTCGGTGAGGATGGCCCGACCCACCAGCCGATCGAGATGAACGCCTCTCTCCGCGCCATGCCAAACATGTACGTGTACCGCCCAGCGGACGGTAACGAGACCGTCGGCACGTACATCTGCGCGATTGAGAACACGAAGAAGACGTCTGTGCTCGCGCTCACGCGCCAGGGCCTGCCGCAGCTGGAGGGTTCGTCGGCGGACAAGGTTGCGCTCGGCGCGTACGTGCTCCAGCTGCTGAACAACGGCGAGGTCGTCGAGTCGCTCGAGGGCAACCCTGACTTGGTCATTGTGGCCTCGGGCTCGGAGGTGTCGCTCGCGATTGAGGCCGCCAAGCTGCTCCCATACAAGGTGCGCATCGTGTCGGTGCCGTGCCGCGACCTCTTCGACGAGCAGTCGCTCGAGTACAAGAAGCAGGTGCTCGGCGAGGGCATCCCGACGCTCTCTGTCGAGGCCGCCGCCACCTTTGGCTGGAGCGACTACTCGCACGCGCAGTTCGGCCTCGACCGCTTCGGCGCGTCGGCCACGATCGCGCAGCTCAAGGATCAGTTCGGCTTCAACGCCGAGACCGTGGCCACGGAGGCGCGCACGCTCGTCAACTTCTACGAGGGTCGTGAGGTGCCATCGCTCTTCAACTACCCGCCACGCCGCACGCTCAAGGCTGGCAGCCGCCACTAAGTACGCGCGCCATGCAGAGAGCAACAACGGAGTTCTACTGAGAAAGAGAGAGGGGGGGGCGCTTGTGCTGTAGCGAAATGTGAGCGACGCTCAAGGCGGCGAATGCGTCGCTGCCCAAAGTGTCCATGAAAGGATCTGCATATCGTTTTGTATTCATCAAATCCATCGCCAACCACCCAACAACCCATTTCTTCTCTTAATTCCGCCTGCTACCTTCGCGCAACCTTCATCCTGCAAGCGAACGTTTCCATAAAGGTTGCAGCTGCAAGAAAGTGACTGTCGTCCCATGAGCAGCAGAATGCGCGCGGGCCGCGGCAATGGCGTCGTGGCGCTCGCCTCGCGCCGTGGAATCTCCACTGAAAGCGACGTCATCAGCAGCAGTGAGAGCGAGAGCGAGAGCGCGAGCGACGCCAGCGGCCATAACGCCATCGAGAACGAGCAGCGCCGTGGGAATCAGGCGGGATCAGCAGCAGCTCCCACTTCAAAGCGAAGAGGAAGAAGCCCGCCGGCGAGCAGCTCACTTGAGCGCGCTAATACGAAAACGCTGGCGACAACGACGCCGTACGAGATGAAGAAGGCGGTGGAAAAAAAGTTCCGCACGCGGTACCGCACGCTGCAGGAGGCGTACGAGAGCCGCCTGCACGCGCTAGCGCTCCAGGTGCAGCACGCCGTGACGCAGATCCAGAACGACACGACGGTCTTCTGTCTGCAAGAAAATCCGCTGACGAGCGAATTCGCGAGCATCCGCTTAGGAGAGATCGTGCACGAGTGTTTCTTTGGCGAGCGTGAAAAGTACATTAAGGTCGTGAGCGACCAGGTGGCGTGGCAGGCGAGCGACCTGCGTGAGGTGCAACGCAAGTTGCGGACCGTGCAGCAGCGCGAGAAGGACGCGCAGCACAAGTGGAAGCAGACCCAGCGAGAGGCGCAGAGTCTGCAACGCCAGCTGGACGTCCGCGTCGACGAGCTCCAGGGCCAGAAGCGCATCGCTGTGCAGCAAGAAGTGAGATTCCAGACGCTGCGAGAGGAGAAAGACGCGCTGCAGCTGGAACTTGAGAAGGCGAGGCTTCACGTTCACTCGCTCGAGGCGCTACAGAGAGAGTATGAGGCACTTCAGATGCGGAACCAGAAGGAGAGCGAGAAGGAGAAGGCCGTGCAGGAGAAGCTTAAGAAGTTCGAGAAGGAGATCGAGGCGCTCAAGGTGACGAACGTGGTAAGAACGCGCTTGATGGTGTGGGGATGAATATGAGGATCTGGCTTTGACTGATGGCTGACGCTTGGTGATATGTGTGCTGTATCAACAGAAACTGGAGATGGAGAAGAACGCCAGCGAGCAGGAGATTGCGCACGTGCAGCACCTCCTGTCGCTCTCTGAGGCCAAGTGCCGCGACCTCAGCGACTCTCTTCGCCACCAGCAGAGCAAGGATTTCCCCAGCAAGATCGCACGACTGGAAACAGAGCTCTCACATTTGAACCAAACTTCTGCAGGGCTTCAGCAAGAGAACGAGGAGCTCAAGAAGAAGTATCAGGAGTTTGGCTCGCAGGTTGAAGTGTTCATGAAAGAACAGGCCGAGGAGAAAGCTTCTGTGCTGAAGAAAGGCGAAGAGCAGGTCAAGCAGGTTGAAGCTCAGCTTGACACCGCTCGCCAGCAAGGACAGGACGCGCTCAAGGCAAAGCAAGTTGACCTCGTTCGCCTTGCAGACCAGCTGAAGTTCCGCCAGGAAGCTCTCGCGAAGGCCGAGCAGAAAGCCCAAGCGCTTGAAGAGCGCGTGAATGTTGTCGATAGCCAAGTCACTGAAGAAAAACTCCGAAGCACGAACCAGGTGAACAAACTGGAGAAAGAGATCGCTCATTGGCGCAATCAGGTCGAGAAGGAGAAAGAGAAGACGCAGGCGGGGGAGAGACACCTCGCAGACACGAAGGACAAGTACGAATCCAAGATCTCGACACTGAAGGAGTCGTTTGAAAAGAAGATCCTGCAGAGCGTGAAAGAACGAGAAGCCGAAGCGCGCACGCGGTGGCAGAACGACTTTGCCGCAAAGCAAGAGGCGAGGGTCGAGGCGCTGAAAGCGAAATATGACGCTGCGCTAGAGAACCAGCAGAGCGAGCTCCTGCGCGCTCATCAACAAGCGCTCGACTCAGCTGCTGCGATTACAGCAAAGTACGAGACATCGAAGCGATCTCAGCGAGAGAACGAAGAGCTTGAGAGAAAGCACCGAGCAGAGGCAGCTTCTCGAGAACGAGCTCTCAAGGACGATGAACGCACACGAGAGATCACGCAAAGGCGAATGCAGGCGGAATTTGAAGAACGAGAGAAGCGGTTGATCGAACGCGAGCGGTTGCTGTTGGAGAAGGAGCGGTCTGAAGAGCGGAAGCAAGCAGAAGCGGCACAGAAGGTTGCATCAGCGACCCTGTCTCCGAGTGTCGTGGTGCTCAACATGCAGGCGACTGATGACGCCAGTGAAGAGCAGCGGCCAAGCGTCAATGGTAAGGTAGTTGGCGTCGTGAACAAGAGTGCACCTCGAAGAGCTCAGCCACGCGAAGATACCACTGGTCATGAAGATCGAGGTGAGTCGATCTCGAAGGCACAGCATCTTGCAGAGCTGCAGGCGAGAGAAGCTCAGCTCATGCTGCAGAACGAGGAGAGAATACAGAAGGCGCTTTTGGAGCTTCAATCCAGAAAAGAGAAAGAGTTCCGCGCTGCTATGGTGAACGTTCGGAAAGGTATTCAAAAGCTGGAAGCCTCAGTTGACGACGCGAAGAAAGAGAAGAAGCGGCTGGAGCAGGAATTGTCGAGCGAGCGCCAGGCTTTTGTGGCTCTCAAGCAAGAGTGTGATGACGCCAAAGAGGCAAGGCTGGCAGTTGTCCAGCGTCTTGAGGAAGCGAACGACAACATCGGAAAGCTGCGTAGTGTGGTCAAGGAGTCCGGAAAGAGGTGCCAGCGGTCGGAAGAACAAGTCAAGATGGCCCGGGAATCGGAGGGACAAAGTGTCGTCGCTGTCAGCGAAACCCAGGAACGGAACGCGAAACTCAAAGAAGAATTGAGCTCGCTCATACAGCTGAAAGAGCAGCAAGAAGAAGAGTTGAAAGCTGCAACAGTGACTCAAGAGCGACTTCAAAACCAAGTTCATCAGCTTCAAGGAGAGCTGCAGCGCTGCGAGGACGAACTGAAAGCAGAGAAGCGAGCGATTCGTGAACAAACCAGAGAAGAAGTCTCGACAGCATCATCCCAGTACGAGTATCAACTGAAGCAGCTGGAAAGCAGAGAAGCAGAGACACACAGCCTTCTTGCTACAGCAGAAGCCACAATCGACCGTCTAGAAAGCGAACTTCGAGACCTGAAGCAAGAGAAAGCCGATCAAGAAACCAGTCTACAGCAGATGAAGATCGACCGATCGCAGCAGCGCAAAGAGTTCAGCAACCTTACGCGAATCCACAAGAACCTGGCTGAGACGATGGACAAGCGAGTGAATGAGGAGATTGCGGAGAGACAGAGAGTGGAAGCACTCCTGTTTGATGCGCAGAAGGAGATCAACAACATCAAGCTTCACAAGCAGCGAGTGCTGCTGGTCTACAAGATGCACCTGGGCCAACTGAAGAAGGACATGCTCGAGATGCGGAAAACGGTGAAAAGTGAAATGAAAGTGTCGATGCGGCATCTGGAGAAGGATTTTGCGGTCATCGGTGGGCATTTCGAGAACCAGGTAGCTCTGGATCTTCAGGGCAAGAGCAGCACGTTCCAGCGACAGCTCGAGAGCGAGCGAGAGCAGTGGAAGCAGCAGGTGCAAGAGAAAGAGCAGGAGATCAGCGGTTTGTTTGGAAGTCAGCGAGTGAACGATCAGTCCAAGTATGACCAGATAGCCCAGCGGCTGGAAGTCAAAACGCAAGAGCTCAAAACAGCTCAGACGCAATTGGTGAATGAGAAGAGCGCGAACACATCCCTGCAGCTCGCTTTGCACACGCTGGAGAATGATGCTGAGCGGCTCAAGACGGAGCAATCTCGCCTTCAAGAGCAGCTGTCGAGTTCAAAAGTCAGCTCGGAGCGCAACGCGGATGAACAAGAGCGAAGTCGTGCGATGCTTGAGCGAACCACGAGAGCGTGTCGCGTGTTCCACAACTTTGTGGTGTCGATGATGAAGGCGCACAGTCTGAGTCCGCCCGGGGTGTTGCTTCGAGAGAGCGACGCGAGCTGGCAAGAGAAACTGGACGAGCATCAACTCACAGCTGAGCTCGATCGCGCTGCCGAATCGTTGTACGAACACAGTCAGAAAGCCATTTTGAAAGCGAAAGTGGAAGGATCGGAGTCGGTGCTGAGTGAGCTCGAAGCCGCGAAGAACGCGCTGCATGCACTGTGGAGCAACGCAGAAGCCGGGGATGGCGTGTACCAGCGTCTTCCGTGGTATGTTGCAGCGAGTCGAACTGTGAAGCAGCGCCAGGACGACGCCGAACGCAAACTTTCTGCATTAAAGCTCGATTCCTCAGCAAAAGACATGCAGATCCAGGAGCTTCGACAGCAGAAAATCCAGCTGCAGGAGGCGAACAACGTGCTCCGATTTGAGAAAGAGACTATCGTGCGTGAGATGAGTTTGCTTTCGCAGACCTTGTCAAGAAAGAGAGACCAGGACATCCAGGAAGTGCGACTGGACCTTGAGCGCAAGATGGAACAGGCGAAGCACAACTACGGGACGGAGAAGATGAAGACGGACCAAGAGTACCAGGTGCGTGTTCATCACGGCTGTGGGTTATCACCTACTTGCCCTCTCATCGCGGGGTTCTAACACGTGCTGAGTATGTCTGTGTTCGAGTTCAGATCACGATTGAGCAGCTTCGAGACTCGCTGGAAGCTGAGCGGAGGAGCTATAGCTCTTTGAAAAGTCAATCCATGACCTACGTGCGTTTTTGCGGTGATAGAAGTGCGAGCGAAGAGCCATTGCAGCGAGATTCTAACTCGCTTGATTACTTGATGTTTGGGTAGCAAATGGAGATGGAGAAAGCACATGAAGAGCTCAAGGACAAGATCGTTCGCCTTGAGAAGGAGGTCGACGAGATCCGAGACGCGGTGAGTCTCACTGAACTGCAACGATTCTTATTACTCTGAGTGTGGCTCACAAAGTTGTGCAACTCTATGTAGGCGGTGAAATGGAAGCGAAAGGCGAAGCTTGCGGTGAGGTCGACGACATCGAGCGTCGTCGGTGCGAACACTCCGACACGCGCGCATTTCCTCATGTCTGCGTCCTCTCACGGCACGGAGAACGACTCGGAGAGGTCTTTTCGAATGGTGTTCCCGCCTCCGTGGACGCCTCGGACACCTCGTACACCGCTTACGCCTCGTACTCCTCGAACGCCACGGCGGCCGTCGTCGGCAATCGCAGATCTGTCGAGTCTCATGGAGGAGTCGCTGCACAGTATGAGGAAGGAGTCGGTCACTTCTCACGGCTCCTTCCACTTTGCCCGTTAGATACTGTGCTGGAAAATAGGAATTGTCGTTGTAACCTGTGGCGTCGTAGCCCAGTTGGCTGACTGCAATGCGTACGAGTTCCTCGCTCTTCCCAGAATCCTCACGAAAGGTAAGAACTTGTCCAGCTCGAACTGCTAATGGTGCAACCCAAGAGTGGTAGGCTGGCAGCCCAGGCTGGCCAACAACCATGGCAGCTTTGGTGGTTGAAGAACCAGCCTCCTGATTTTCTAACGACATCATCGACTTTCCTAGCTCCCTCAAGGCGTCATTCTCTATTTCTTGTTCAAATCGAGAAGGCACCAAAGCGAGCTCAGGCTAAGCATATACATGTCGGAGACTTCGTCCACCGAATCGTCTGCGACCTCAGCATCAACACTCTCAGCCACGATGGAGAGAATCAGTCTCGAGGAGCTCGAGGCTTCGTGGTCGACGTCGGTATCTCCAGAGAAGAAGTGCTCGGGGGGGCAAGATCCAACACGATCTGCTAGCGATTCTCGAGCACGACAGCGAACTGTCGACCATCTCGGAGTGGGAGGTCGTTGATGACCCGTGCCAGGAAGTCGTCCGCATGCAGCGCAAGAAGCGGATCCCTCAAGCGCTGAAGCGCATTCGCCACCTGAAACACGTATACATCGCGTTCGTGGTGGACACGACGGGAAGCATGCGCCATCATCACATTAACGGCGTGAAGCACCAGCTTCGGGAGATCTACAACCAGATGCATGCGAAAGCATTGGACGACGTGAGTCGCTCGCTCGGCTATTTCTTCGGCAAGGTCAACAGATCCACGGATACGATGCTCGAGATCTTCGCGAGAGCGTACGGCCGACCCATCACCAGTTTCGATGTGGAGAATCCGGTGCACATCACTGAGAGCGTGCTCTCAGCTTCCACGGAGTCGATGGTGCGCGGCATGAAGGAGTCGACGGTCCTCTCCAGCGGGCCCGTGAAGGTTGTTGAGCTCGTGAAGAAGCAGCCGGAGTGGCAGTCCTTGCCACTCATTCCAGCGCTGCTGATCAACAGCAAGCACCCGATGAGCATTCGCGACATCCGCGAATACGGCGAACTGAAGCGCTCGACCCGCAAGACGCTGGTGAAGGTCGCGCCAGCGCCGTTTGCTGCTGGCTTCATGTGATTCGCATTCCACGCAAAAGAGTTCTATCGTGTGTGTGAAGCAGCAGCCTCAAGCGATGGTTGTCTCGTTGAGTCGGTAGACGGCATGAGCTACACAAGCAAAGAGATGGTGTGAAGGTTGTTCAAGCTGCGCGGCGGACAGGAGATTGCGCGTTTCCAATACCCGATCGCTTTAGAGGTGCAGACGATTGCGTCTTTCCTCGTGCGCAAGTTCAACACATTGCAGGCTCAAATCCGCAGTACCAGATCTGCTATCTCAAGGCCAAGGTGCTTGCAATTGCCGAGGCAGGAGACGGAAAGTGCTCGTACTACACAATGGAGAAGAGATTGAGTCTGGGCGATGACAGCGACTGGGTCAAAGTGATCTCCTTATTGTTGCAGCAGCTCGTCCTTCCAGGTCGCGAGGATGTTGCGCAGCTCGGGCTCCCACTTGAGCACGGCCTTCTTGGCGTCCACCTCATGCTGGCGACTCATCTCCGTCGTCACCTTGATCTCGTAGTCCTCGCCGTTCGTGTCGTCAAAGTCGTGGACCTCGACGTGGCCCGTCACGTCCTCGACGCCCTCCGCGTCCTCCTCCGTGCGCGTGGACGCCCACTCGAACTTGAGCGAGATGTCGTAGCCGCAGCGCTTCTTGCCTCGGCTGAATACGACCTGCAGCACATTAAACGATCAGGCAATAGTGAGTACCAGTTGCTCATTTCGCCGCAAGCAAGCCAGCAACGCAAAACAAACACGAACCTTGGCATCGCCGTCGCAGCGCACAATTGAGTTGGCCTTGATGGACACCTTGTGCGCGCCGTCAACAAAGCTGAACGAACTCAGCACGAGCTCTTTCAAGCGCTCGCGGGCCCACTCGGACTTGTCCTTCTCTTCCCTGATCATGCAACCAGACGAAGCCATCCATCCGTCGGCATCAGCACTCGCTCACTCAATCAATCAAGACGGTACACAACGCGAAAGAAAGCCGCCAGTTACGCACCACGTGCCGGCAGAGTTCCACACCGAGTTGCCGGTCGAGGCCGTCGTCGA
Source organism: Globisporangium polare (assembly GCA_023333845.1). Classification (NCBI taxonomy): domain Eukaryota; phylum Oomycota; class Peronosporomycetes; order Pythiales; family Pythiaceae; genus Globisporangium; species Globisporangium polare. The sequence goes on along the minus strand of JAASFQ010000647.1, from coordinate 6,939 downwards.
CGTCGCGCTGTTCTCGATGCGCACAGGCGTGAAGTCCTGTGGAACGCCAACGAAGACGGTTGTCAGCACATGTGCGTGTGGACGAACGTTTGCATGTACCACACCGCTCTTACAGCAATATGAACGCACCTGCGAGGTCTTGGGGATGGTCTTCATCCAGCCGTGGTAGCCTTCGTGCATCTTCTTGGGCGTCGGGGCCGCCTCATCGCCGCTCGACATGTTGCTTCCGTCCGTCGTCCTCTGGCTGCGCTGTTGAGCTCTTGCTCCTGTGCAGCCACAATCGGCAGAATGGAATGGCAAACGCAATCCTGGGCTGATGACAAATAACTGCCAAAAGCGGGGGAGGTATTTTATTGAGGCTCCTGAAAGTACATCAGTCAATTGGGACTACTATTGAGACTTATTATAGTACAGCTTGCCAACCAAGTTGCCGCTCGTCAGCTCAAATTGCAAATTGCAAATTGAGAGAACGAACGACACGAGCCGAGTGACCGACCGCAGGACGCCGGCCGCCATGACGAGCGTCTGGAGCGAGCACTTCACAAAGGAGGGGCGCGTCTACTACTACAACCGCAGCACCAAGCAGAGCTCCTGGGAGAAGCCCGCGGACTTTGATGGAGAGTCCGCCGCGGACGCCAAGGCGAGCGCCGCCGCCTCAACAGCAACGGTCGCCGCGTCTGCGAGCAGCTCTTCTTCGGCAGCAGCAGTGAGCGCTGGTGGGGACCCCAAAAAGCAGACGAAGGACGCCGTCGAGTGGGAGGAGCTGTGGGACCCGAAGAACGAGCGCCCGTACTACTACAACCGCGCGACGCGCAAGACGCAGTGGCTACGGCCGGAGGACGTCGAGATCAAGCCGTACGGCGGCGCAGCAGCGACTTCTGCGGGGACTACTGGGAGCAGCACAGCAGCGGCTAAGAAGGCCGAAGCGAAGGTCAAGAAGGCCGACAAGAGCGGTGACAGTGCGCCTGCAGTATCGGCTGCTGCGAAGAGCGAGGTTGCTGGGTCAAAGCCCAGCGCCAAGAGCGGCACTTCTGCTGCTGCTGTGAAGACTGTCAAGCACCACGAACAGGACGAGGACGAAGGAGCGACGTCCAGCAGCCAGAGAGGCGATGACGATACCGCATCAGTAGAAGACACCGTGCATGAGAACGACACGCAGGTGACTGCTGAAGTGGAGAAGCAGGCGAGTCAAGATGACGCTTTGGCGCAGAGCAAGAAGCGGAAGAAATCAAAAGTGAAGAAAGAGCGGAGCAATTCGATTGCGGGAAGTACCGCTGATAATAACAACAACAACAGCAATGGCAATAACGGCCATTGGCGAAAGAAGAAGCAGCAGCGCGTGGCGAAGGACGGTGAGGCGCGGATGATCATCTGCGACGACGACGACCAGATGCAGAGCCGTCCGATCCAGGAGAAGGACACGGAGGACGGCAAAGAAGCCACGCGTCTGTTGCAGCAGCTCTCTCAGCCCGACGCGATCATGGAGATGAACGTGCTGAACGTCATCAACGGCTTCCTGCGTGCGCACAACGAGTCGAACGGCCCCGAGATCCTCGTCGAAGCGCTCTCGTCGTCCTACCGCGGCCATGCGCAGATGGTCGGGCTCATGGCCTCGTGGCTCGACACGCTCCCGGTTTCCAAGACCGCTCTCGAGAAGAAAGTCACGTACGACGTGGCGGAGGGCGCTGTCCACGAGAGCAAGGGCGGCGCGTCCTGGGATCCGGCGGAAGAGATTCTCTACCAGCACCTCAAGGACGTCGTGACGCAGCACTACGAGCCGAAATTGGTACGCTACACGTGAACAAGGGGTGTCTCGGTGTGAGAACTGCTGCGTGGTGCTAACGTTTCATTAACTCCTCGTCTGTTTGAATCAGGTGTCGAATGTCTTGAGTGACTCAACAACCGAGCCAGAGTGGCTCACGCAAATGCTGGGCTCACGCAAGTGGCGTCTGATGCTAATTGAGCTGGCAGAGACCCACAAGGTAGCGTGGACCTGAGAGAAGAGGTCGTGTGGCTTGGTGTCTGTGTGCTCACTGACGCAACTGTTTATATGTGTCTGCTAGTCGTGCAACTTGCTACAGTACGCGATCCGCCGCATTTCGGAAGCTGGACATCACAAGGAGATCGCGTCAATCACGAATGCGAACGCGTTCTTCACAGTGTTTAGCGGAGTTCTGGGGGATGCGTTCTGCAGAGTAAGTCTGTTGCTCTAGCGAGGCTGTGCTGCTGCAAAAGAGTACACGATCTGATCATCTTTGTGTGTAATGGTGCTGTATGTTCGCGCTTGCAGATCCCGTTCGCTGGTGAAGAAGAAGCGCGTGAGGACATTGCAGCGCTGAACAAGATCTGCTGCCAGTCGGCATACTCGTACGTGTACGCCGAGGAGCTCTTATGCACGATCGACAGTCAGCTTTTCGCTCTGCAGCGAGACGCTGAGGCCAACAGTGAGGAGGGATTCCGCTACCGAACAGCGCGGTCGAAGCTTGGTCGAGTGCGCTTTGAGCTACAGGAGACTGCGACTGAGAAGTTTGGATCGAAAGTTGGGTACTTCCACCCGCTACGCAGACGCTACCTGTTCAATGCAAACCCTCGGCTGAGTGACGCGGTGCTGAGCATCATGATGACGCGCAAGTGCTCCGAATCTGCTGCGAAGACGCTCGCGAAGGAGTACAAGATCTCGAAGAACCCGCCGCCCGCCGCCCACCTGCGAGGCCCGATCGTACGTTTCTCACTTTATCGACTTATCTATGTTGATTGTAGGTCTCTCTGACACTCGCTCGTTTTGGACTCCTACTCTGATTTCAGGTGCTCCGCTCGCTGATTGACCCGCTGTTCAATCCGTCGGACTCGATCTCGCCCCAGTTTGCCGAGAACTGCATCGCTCTCCTCGCCTACGCCGCGTCGACGAAAGACGAGCGCAGCGTCCTGCAGCTGAAGGACACGAGCTTGGCGCTTCAGGTCGAGATCGACGAAGAAGGCATCGAACAGACGAAAAAAGCGCTCGCCGAGGCGTCGGCTATTTGCAAATCCGACAACACGCTTGGCTACAATGTGAGTTTTGTGTCGACTCTAAAAGGGTGGGGATGCTGCCAGTTTGTATCTCATTAACAACGTTGCGATGGATATTCTTGCTACGCAGATGAACCAATCAGGTGTGGTGGAGAAGCTGAACACTGTCATGCGCGCGCCGGTCGTGTCGATGGGCGTCCTGCACTGGCTCGACGCCATTCTCAAGTCGCCCGCGTTCTTCAACAGTACGCTGCTCCACATCTGCTTCCCGAGCCTGCTCGTAATTCTGAAATCCTCGATCAAGCTGCACACTGCGCAGTGGCCGATCGCGTTCCAGGTGCTCGTGACGTCTCTGAGATTACACCCCGACATCAACCCCGTCAAGGTGCGTCCATAGATCCACCCTTTAAGAGCCGAACTAACAGCTCAGTCCATGACTTTGTGTAATTCTGTTATCCTGCACGCGCACAAACTCTAGGCTCTGGAGCTGAAGCGCGAGTCTCTTCGCAGCATGGTGTTCATGGTCACGAGCGGCTACGTGCTGCCGGTGCTCGAGTTTGTGTTCATGAACACGGTGGAGCTCGACCAGGCGCTGCTCCGCAACTTCATCACGATGCTCTTCGCACGCGTCGCGCCGCCGTATTCGTCCCAGTTCGTCGTCGCGCTGACGAAGATCCTGACGCACCCGAAGGTGCAGAACGCAGTCAAGTCTTGTCCGCCGGAGTTTAAGACCAAGCTCAACGTGTTCGTGACCTACTGTCGAAAGCACCCGGCGATGCTCTCGGCAGACCACCTGCAGGCGCTGGCGCTCATGCAGGAGAACTGAGCATGACTTGGTGTCGAAATGCTGCTGCTGCTGATGCGGAGGAGATCTTGAGTTGTTTGCACAAAAAATGGATATTTTGTTGGCGTGTTTAGCGGCTTTTTTGGCAAATATGCCAAGTTGTGGAGTTTACAGGGTTGATTATCTGGTAAAGTGATGATTGTTGTGATTGGTCAAACCCAGCCAGCCGAATCTGATCACTGTTATCGTAAAAGCGATGTCCAAGAAAAAACGATCATTGATTTGCACATTTGACTCTGAAGTAACGAAAAGCAGTAAATAGGTGGCGCATTTGGGTGTTTATAGATCGTCAAAAACAAACAGGTCGTGGGGCTGGGGTGGGTTCGAGCTGAGCCTGTTTATTTGAACGGAATGCTGAAGTGGCGGCGAAAGAGAGAGGCGCCACCCCCATCTCGCTCAGCGACGGGTTGTCGCTCAAGAGGGCCTGAGCTTCCCAGCATGATCAGCTATCACTTTCACGGGACGCTTGTCGCTCTCAAGACGATGTCTGTGGGAACAGCTCCATAACACCCCACCGAATGAGTCGCTGTCTTCAGGCTGACGTCGTGACACAGAGCCCCATTGACGCGTCAGCACTGGAACGAGGAGCTTGGATGACGCGAGGCTTGGTTTCGAGGGCGTGTTTCTTGTCCGTGGTCATTTGGGCAGCGAGCAGAAGCGTGAATGCGCTCAAAGCCACGCTGTTTGTCTAGAATAGCAACTCGGGTGCGAGTTTTCATTGCAAATCCTCTTCCTTCTACATATTTGGTTGTTTCCGCGTCCTGACTATTTGTTTATAGACACCTTTGATCAAATTGATTGTGGATATGATCCATTTAATTTTAAATCTGCTCAATTTGAGCGTTGAATGGTGAAGATTGTCAGTTACAAAAGCGCGCAAATGGAAAGCCATCATGGTCGCGACGAACATCCAAAGAGCTCGAACCACGCACGCACTTTGAGCTGGAAGCACGAGACAACAGATACCAGTCTCTTGAAAGGAGCCCCTGAAATGAAAAGCGGTGTGCTTTCACCCCGATTAATCATCTCCATGTGCAACCGACTGAAGAAAGGGGGGATTTGGAAATTGATGAAACGTCCACCAGTTCCAGTGCGGTTGAATTGTTAAGCCTCCGCTTGGAGAATTGCAGTGCTAGTACGCTCCATTATTTGCAAATGTGTCTGCATGACTATAGACTTCTGGATTCTTTGTTAGCAGCACCGAGACGATCGGCCTCTCAGTCAGGCAAGCAACGCACGAAACGAACTGTGTTTCGTCTGCAAAGATGCTGAGTCAGTGTCAATCTCTCTCTGACGCAAGGTTCGCACCAATTGCGCAGCTGCATCGATTAGGATGCTTCGAGGGCTTGCGATGGTTGTCGATCGTGGCGGACAGCCAAGTTTACAAAACAAAACGCATGAAGAGGGTAGGTCTCTGTGGAGTAAATAAGCGCATTGCTGACGACGGAGGCCAGGACTTCAAGAGCTCTCACGCCCGGTCATCATTGTTCCTACTTGTGTGTCAACTAATAGGCCCGGCTAATTGGATAAACGAGAAAACTGACGTTACATGTCTGCAACAAAAAGGCGTTGTATCGGCCCCCTGTTGTGTCGACCTGTTGACGCACCAACTCGCGATGCATGAATTCACTTCAGTGTAAGAGATAAGCTGGATGTTCGTGGCCGACAGCCCGGTGTCACCTCTCCTTGTTTGTCAGCATTACTGTATGAGCAGCACAGACTCCACTGCCATCGCTTTCCATCAATCGATCAAAGGAAAAACCTTCGTGGTCTGAGATCGCTGACCGATGCTAGCAAGTCCGTGCAATCATGAAGATGTCAGCAAACCATAACTTCTGTCATGAACGTCCGGACTCCGACTACACACAATATTAGCTTCAGATGTGCTCAGGGATAGCAGCTACAGTGCAAAAGGCGTACTCTCTAACGCTGCCCTCTGTTGTCGACACCTTTGCTCTACATTCTCGCCCAACAATAAAAGCTCAACAAAATCCAAGTGAGCCAAGTGGAGCCACAACCATGAAGGGATCCACATCACGCTTACAATTGAGCATTCGACTCCAATGAGAGAACCGTTTATAGCAACAATCAGCTCCACAAGTACCTCTATGGCAATGTCGTCACGATCGAGCACTTGCGCACTCATCTGCTGACCTCCCCACTACCCTCCTGTAATTGAAGTGCATGACGAGATTGCCACAGGTTTTCAGCGGTACTGAGCCGTAATCGAGATGATCAACACAATCGCGTGGGAGCTGGAACTCCCGTCACGCTTCTTGGTGTATTCGCTTCCTTACTGGTGAGTAAGTTGTAGAATGATCTTGCTGTTGCTACCTTCGCGTGCTCTTCTACTCCCAGCACCTCTGTGTCTGGGGGAGGACGTGAGGACGGAGGATGCTTACACTTTCATCTAGCTCTTATCCTGGATTGGATACTGTGCTTCTTATCCAGGATACGCATCAGGTACCGAAACAGAAAGAGAAGGCTCCGAGATCAATTTGAATAATGAATTCATTTACAGAACATTATACTCCTGTTATTGTATCATTGCGTTCACTGCATTCATTACCAGACATATTCCTCAGCTCAGTTTCGATTCTCATCGACTCGACTCTGTCGCTTGAACGAAACAACCTTCAGTGAGCGCCATTCCTTGTGAGCGTGTGGCTATTTGCAACCTCACGGCTGCTGTGACCAAGAAGGCCATATTATTGCAAACAAATCCAGAATGGCTATTTGATATACGCCAAGTCAATACAAGATATCACAAATGCAAACTCAACATGCAATAAAATCGACGGAAGTAAAAAAAACGTGCGAGCTTCACCATTTGACAAGCCGAACTTCCAACGCTTAGGGTACACACGCAAAAGAAAAATGATGCCACTAGACCACAAGGCCGCGCAAACTCGCACCGCACCACCAAACACTCACAAAACAAGACAACAACACTCGCGGACAACAACATACACTCACAACAACACACACACACGTCGACCGCAAACACAACACAACACACCACCGCACAACAAACAAACACGTGCACACCACTCCTCTCCCGGCTCCACACACAAACGCACACAAAT